>JAOTOM010004982.1:0-70000 GCA_034440615.1 Ashinkailepas kermadecensis
GCATGCCAGCCCCACCACTATCTCTGCCGTGGTATGTGGTCCGATATATGTGTTGTCGTGTGGGCAGTGCGCATGCCAGCCCCACCACTATCTCTGCCGTGGTATGTGGTCCGATATATGTGTTGTCGGGTGGGTAGTGCGCATGCCAGCCCCACCACTATCTCTGCCGTGGTATGTGGTCCGATATATGTGTTGTCGGGTGGGCAGGGCGCATGCCAGCCCCACCACTATCTCTGCCGTGGTATGTGGTCCGATATATGTGTTGTCGTGTGGGCAGTGCGCATGCCAGCCCCACCACTATCTCTGCCGTGGTATGTGGTCCGATATATGTGTTGTCGTGTGGGCAGTGCGCATGCCAGCCCCACCACTATCTCTGCCGTGGTATGTGGTCCGAGATATGTGTTGTCGGGTGGGCAGGGCGCATGCCAGCCCCACCACTATCTCTGCCGTGGTATGTGGTCCGAGATATGTGTTGTCGGGTGGGCAGGGCGCATGCCAGCCCCACCACTATCTCTGCCGTGGTATGTGGTCCGAGATATGTGTTGTCGGGTGGGCAGGGCGCATGCCAGCCCCACCACTATCTCTGCCGTGCTATGTGGCCCGAGATATGTGTTGTCGGGTGGGCAGTGCGCATGCCAGCCCCACCACTATCTCTGCCGTGGTATGTGGCCCGAGATATGTGTTGTCGGGTGGGCAGGGCGCATGCCAGCCCCACCACTATCTCTGCCGTGGTATGTGGTCCGAGATATGTGTTGTCGGGTGGGCAGTGTGCATGCCAGCCCCACCACTATCTCTGCCGTGGTATGTGGTCCGAGATATGTGTTGTCGGGTGGGCAGGGCGCATGCCAGCCCCACCACTATCTCTGCCGTGCTATGTGGCCCGAGATATGTGTTGTCGGGTGGGCAGGGCGCATGCTAGCCCCACCACTATCTCTGCCGTGGTATGTGGTCCGAGATATGTGTTGTCGGGTGGGCAGGGCGCATGCCAGCCCCACCCCATTTCTGTCGTGGCGAGATATGTGTTGTCGGGTGGGCAGGGCGCATGCCAGCCCCACCACTATCTCTGCCGTGGTATGTGGTCCGAGATATGTGTTGTCGGGTGGGCAGGGCGCATGCCAGCCCCACCACTATCTCTGCCGTGCTATGTGGCCCGAGATATGTGTTGTCGGGTGGGCAGTGCGCATGCCAGCCCCACCACTATCTCTGCCGTGCTATGTGGCCCGAGATATGTGTTGTCGGGTGGGTAGTGTGCATGCCAGCCCCACCACTATCTCTGCCGTGGTATGTGGTCCGAGATATGTGTTGTCGGGTGGGCAGGGCGCATGCCAGCCCCACCACTATCTCTGCCGTGCTATGTGGCCCGATATATGTGTTGTTGGCGTGGGGGTGTCCGAGATATGTGTTGTCGGGTGGGTAGTGCGCATGCCAGCCCCACCACTATCTCTGCCGTGGTATGTTGGCCCGATATATGTGTTGTCGGGTGGGCAGTGCGCATGCCAGCCCCACCACTATCTCTGCCGTGCTATGTGGCCCGATATATGTGTTGTCGGGTGGGCAGTGCGCATGCCAGCCCCACCACTATCTCTGCCGTGGTATGTGGCCCGAGATATGTGTTGTCGGGTGGGCAGTGCGCATGCCAGCCCCACCACTATCTCTGCCGTGCTATGTGGTCCGATATATGTGTTGTCGGGTGGGCAGGGCGCATGCCAGCCCCACCACTATCTCTGCCGTGGTATGTGGTCCGATATATGTGTTGTCGGGTGGGCAGGGCGCATGCCAGCCCCACCACTATCTCTGCCGTGGTATGTGGTCCGAGATATGTGTTGTCGGGTGGGCAGTGCGCATGCCAGCCCCACCACTATCTCTGCCGTGGTATGTGGTCCGAGATATGTGTTGTCGGGTGGGCAGTGTGCATGCCAGCCCCATCACTATTTCTGCCGGGCTATGTGCTCCGAGATATGTGTTGACAGGTGGGAAGTGCGCATGCCAGTCCCATCTCTAGCTCTGCCGTGCTGTGGTCCGATAAATGTGATTGCCTGGGATCATCCCAGACTGTACACCTCATCATGCGATATGTTTTCACAGAAACACTGTAGTATTTACCGACGCGGAGAAACACTCTGTTGTTTCGAGAATGATCTCGCATGTTCATCTTAGATAAAATCAAATCGATAAACTGTTGAGATAGACGCACCTTTTCAGACACGAGTAGACAATTTGCATATGCTTTGTTCGGCTTCGTCATTGGGAGAGGAATCCGCTGCTATGCAAACATTAAACATGAAAAGAAATTTAGTTGGCTCCATAGATGTCCAAGCAGGTCTCTCTGTCTCTATATCTCCTTCTGGATGCCCTCTCATCCATCCTTTTCCTCCCTCCGTTCACTCCCTATCTATGCGGGAAATAGAGAGGACCCGAGAGGTCTCACTTCCCTCCCATCTCTCCCCAGCAGCTGCAGGAGAACGGTACTCGACGCGCACAGCCTACACACACCAGCCACGAGTCACACACGACATCAATCAAAAAGCTGATCGCCATGCCCGCTGGTCACGCTCCATTAGCCTCAATATGCCGTGAAAATGGCTTCCCAGTCCGTGTCACAATGTTATGCATGGCAGGTCAGCGGAACATGTGGTGACGCAAATCGTTACACGGTGGAGAAGTGTCACAACTACGGAGGCTGGCGGAACATATGGGGACGTAGGTCGCCACACGGTGGAGAAGCGTCACACCTACGGAGGCTGGCGGAACATATGGGGACGTAGGTCGCCACACGGTGGAGAAGCGTCACACCTACGGAGGCTGGCGGAACATATGGGGACGTAGGTCGCCACACGGTGGAGAAGCGTCACACCTACGGAGGCTGGCGGAACATATGGGGACGTAGGTCGCCACACGGTGGAGAAGCGTCACACCTACGGAGGCCGGCGGAACATATGGGGACGTAGGTCGCCACATGGTGGAGTAGCGTCACACCTACGGGGGCCGGCTGAACATATGGGGACGTAGGTCGCCACACGGTGGAGAAGCGTCACACCTACGGAGGTCAGCGGAACATATGGGGACGTAGGTTGCCACATGGTGGAGAAGCGTCACACCTAGGGAGGCCGGCGGAACATATGGGACGTAGGTCGCCACATGGTGGAGAAGTGTCGCACCTACGGATGCCGGCGCCGCCACGTAGGGTGAAGTGTGGCAGCGACTGGAGCGGACGCTGCACTCAGAGATGGGTGGTGTCAGCCGATCGCAGGACTATCTCCCGTAGAAAGTCAATATGCTTCACCACCTTGTCTGGACATTTAGTTCCAGCAAATGTGCTCCTGATACACACCTTCTAAGTGGTGAGAAGTTGTTGAGGCACACAGGCACTACTGAAAGGTTGCGCATCACGTGCTAGATTTTAACCACTTGATGCATTTCCAGTGTTGCCAGGGAAGTATGGACTTAGGCATTCATTGCATCATTGTCATAATTCGCACGATTGGTAACTATACTGTGGCAAATTCTAATTATCGCTGTTGGTCTTTCAGACTGTTTGATCTTCGGTTTATTCGGAATTGTTCACGCTAATAAATGTGTAATTCCGGCGTTTCCATTAGAGGTGGAAGATGTAAGGACCGAATGTTCGGTCAGGACTTGCGGGCTTTTTGACCGGTCTTGGATTTTCTGTCGGTCTTTCAGCCGGTCTTTCAATTGATTTTATTTCATTAAAAAAAAATTAGAACACGTATTAACCGGTTATTGTTGTCGGTTCAACCACTGTGGGGTCTACAAATACCACAAAGGTCCTCAGGTTCCCAAACCATAGGCTCACGAACCGCAATGGCGGCACAAATACATCACAGTACCTCCAGTTTTATCCCAGAATTACCGACGTCTGCACAGCCAGCCAACTTTGCACTTAACCATGGCAGTTCAGTCCGTCAGCGGCAGCCACCTGACACGCTACAATCGCCTGACACGCTACAACCGTCTGACACGCTACAACCGCCTGACACGCTACAACCGCCTGACACGCTACAACCGCCTGACACGCTACAACCGCCTGACACGCTACAACCGCCTGACACACTACAACCACCTGACACACTACAACCGCCTGACACACTACAACCGCCTGACACGCTACAACCGCCTGCCACGTTACAACCGCCTGACAAGCTACAACCGCCTGACACACTACAAACACATGACACGCTACAACCGCCTGCCACGCTACATCCACCTGACACGCTACAACCGCCTGACACGCTACAACCGCCTGACACGCTACAACCGCCTGACACGCTACAACCGCCTGACACGCTACAACCGCCTGACACGCTACAACCGCCTGACACGCTACAACCGCCTGACACGCTACAACCACCTGACACGCTACAACCGCCTGACACGCTACAACCGCCTGACACCTACACTACAACCGCCTGACACGCTACAAACACACGACACGCTACAACCGCCTGCCACGCTACATCCACCTGACACGCTACAACCGCCTGACACGCTACAACCGCCTGACACACTACAACCGCCTGACACGCTACAACCGCTGACACGCTACAACCGCCTGACACGCTACAACCGCCTGAACGTACAACCGCCTGACACGCTACAACCGCCTGACACGCTACAACCGCCTGACACGCTACAACCGCCTGACACGCTACAACCGCCTGACACGCTACAACCGCCTGACACGCTACAACCCTGACACAACTGACACGCTACAACCGCCTGACACGCTACAACCGCCTGACACGCTACAACCGCCTGACACGTTACAACCGCCTGACACGCTACAACCGCCTGACACACTACAACCGCCTGACACGCTACAAACACGCCTGACACGCTACAACCGCCTGCCACGCTACATCCACCTGACACGCTACAACCGCCTGACACGCTACAACCGCCTGACACGCTACACCGCCTGACACGCTACAACCCCTGACACGCTACAACCGCCTGACACGCTACAACCGCCTGACACGCTACAACCGCCTGCCACGCTACAAACACATGACACGCTACAACCGCCTGCCACGCTACAACCGCCTGACACGCTACAAACACATGACACGCTACAACCGCCTGACACGCTACAACCGCCTGACACGCTACAACCACCTGACACGCTACAACCACCTGACACGCTACAACCACCTGACACGCTACAACCGCCTGACACGCTACAACCGCCTGACACGCTACAACCGCCTGACACGCTACAAACACATGACACGCTACAACCACATGACACGTTACAACAATCTGACACGCTACAGTCACCTGACGCGCTACAGCCACCTGTCACTCTACAACCACCTGACACGTTACAGCCACCTGACAAGCTATAGCCACCTGACACGCTATAACCACCTGACACGTTACAACCACATGACACGTTACAGTCACCTGACACTTCACAGCCACCTGGTACGTTAGTCACCTGAAATGCTGCAACCACCTGACACGCTACAGCCACCTGACACGCTACAGCCACCTGGCACGTTACAACCACCTGACACGTTACAGCCACCTGACACGTTACAACCACCTGACACGCTACAACCATCTGGTATGTTACAGCCACCTGACACTTCACAGCCACCTGGTACGTTACAGTCACCTGAAATGCTGCAACCACCTGACACGTTACAGCCACCTGACACGCTGGAATCACCCGACACGCTACAGCCTGAAGTTTAGTCCGTCAGCGTCAGCCACCTGACACGTTATAACCACCTGACACGCTACAGCCACCTGACACGCTACAGCCACCTGACACTATACAGCCACCTGCCACGCTACAGCCACATAATACTCTACAACCACCTGACACGTTACAGCCACCTGCCACGTTACAACCACCTGACACGCTACAACCACCTGACACGTTACAGCCACCTGACACATTACAGCCACCTGGTACGTTAGTCACCTGACACGCTACAACCACCTGATACACTACAGCCACCTGCCACGCTACAGCCACCTGACACGTTACAACCACCTGACACGATACAGCCACCCTGACACGTTATAACCACCTGACACGCTATAACCATCTGACATGTTACAGCCACCTGGTTTGGCACGCTACAACCATCTGAGCACGTTGCAACCACCAACACGTTACAGCCACCGCCACGCTATAATCACCTGACACGCTACAACCACCTGACACGCTGCAACCACCTGATACGCTACAGCCGGAGTTAGTCCGTGGCGCCACCTGACACGCTACAACCACCTGATACGCTACAACCACCTGACACGCTACAACCACCTAACACGTTACAGCCACCTGACACGCTACAACCACCTGACACGCTACAACCATCTAGTATGTTACAGCCACCTGACACTTCACAGCCACCTGGTACGTTAGTCACCTGAAATGCTGCAACCACCTGACACGTTACAGCCACCTGACACCGGAAGTCACCCGACACCAAGCTTGAAGTTTAGTCTGTCAGCGTCAGCCACCTGACACGTTATAACCACCTGACACGCTACAGCCACCTGACACGCTACAGCCACCTGACACTATACAGCCACCTGCCACACTACAGCCACATAATACTCTACAACCACCTGACACGTTACAGCCACCTGCCACGTTACAACCACCTGACACGCTACAACCACCTGACACGTTACAGCCACCTGACACATTACAGCCACCTGGTACGTTAGTTACCTGACACGCTACAACCACCTGACACACTACAGCCACCTGCCACGCTACAGCCACCTGACACGTTGCAACCACCTGACACGATACAGCCACCTGACACGTTATAACCACCTGACACCCTACAACCATCTGACATGTTACAGCCACCTGGCACGTTGCAACCACCTGGCACGCTACAACCATCTGACATGCTACAACCACCAAACACGTTACAGCCACCTGCCACGCTATAATCACCTGACACGCTACAACCACCTGACACGCTGCAACCACCTGATACGCTACAGCCGGAAGTTCAGTCCGTCAGCGGCAGCCACCTGACACGCTACAACCACCTGATACGCTACAACCACCTGACACGCTACAACCACCTGACACGCTGCAGCCACCTGACACGTGTACACACCAGCGGCCGTCACCGAACGCAGCGCCACCGGGGAGGTGTGACGGCCGGCCGGCCGGCGGCCGCCCCGCCGTGGGTGGGTGACCTGTCCGGCTCAGCGGCCGGCGCGCGACACAGCCGACCGCCGGCTCCGTTAGTGGCCAGCGGCGTCCGCACGCTGACCCAGTTAGGCCGTGCGCCAGGGGTCGCCGCCGGTCGATGGCCGCCGCGCCCAGAGGGCGACGCTGTCGCTCTGCCGTGTCGGAGAGCGGCCAAGGCGCCAATCTGGGCGTCGCCGCGAGCGCCGACTCTCCATCATTTCGGACCGTGTGCGGCGTTTAGGCAGACGCGCGTGTTTATCACGCTCACGCCTAGCAGCGTGCTGCGCGCGCGCCGTCGGCCGGTGAGAGACGCCTCTCGCAGGGCCGCCGCGAGCGCCGTCAGGTCGGTAAGAGACGCCTTCTCGCCGGCCCGCCGCGAGCGCTTGCGGGTCGCCGTGACAGGCGACTAGTTGCCCGGTTGGCCGTGAGGCGTCGCTGCCGGCGGTGGCGACGCCGCAGGCAGCGGCGCCACCGGCCCGCTGCACGCGGCGCCGGGGCGCTAATGAGCCGACCTAGCGGTGCACGGAGCGGCCACAGGTCGGCCCGGCCGACCGGACTCTTTCCGGGAGCATGGGAGCTGGGCGAAAGCGGCGCGCACCGGACGGCGGCGCTGGCCGCCGGCCGGCTGAACTTGAACCCCTGCCGGCGCGGCCGCTCTCCGTTCACTGTCAGGGTCCCATCCGGTGGCCGTGACAGTGACGCTGGAAGAGGTTGACTGGTGAAGGGCAGAGCGATGACCGTGCCGGTGGAGACGGACGGCTGCCACAGCGGCGCAGATGGCGAGCTGCCGCTGCCGATGAGTGTGGAGGTGAAGGATAGTCGCGATATTGGCGTGAAGGGTTATTGTGATGATGGATTGGAAAGTTAGCAGACCCGGTTTTCCTCGCCATCATC
The DNA here is from genome assembly GCA_034440615.1 of Ashinkailepas kermadecensis. Lineage (NCBI taxonomy): Eukaryota > Metazoa > Arthropoda > Thecostraca > Neolepadidae > Ashinkailepas > Ashinkailepas kermadecensis. Next base: position 8,084 of record JAOTOM010004982.1, read on the forward strand.
GTGGTCGTGGTTAGCTGTTTTTTCTCAACATTTAAAGGCCATCACATTTTAAAGAATATCGCCTATTCAATATTTAATAACAGAATCTTGTTTTATTAGTGTGAGTTGACATAGTATTAGGTTATACTATATATACTAACGTTGGGCGAACTTAGTATAAAGTATAACCTTAACGTTACTTTTGATGTCAACTCAGCATATATTAGTGTATATATTTATTTATACGCAATATATATTCAATATACTTGTTTTATATATATATATATATATATGTATGTGTGTGTGTGTGTGTGTGTGTGTGTGTGTGTGTGTGTGTGTTTGTGTGTGGAAAGGCCGGGGACGGAATGTAAAGCTGTGACGTCGTCCACAGCCAATGATCGATATTGGTTCGATATCAAGAGCAACTGTGTTGCAAATGACATGACTTCCTATCCACAAATTGCCCGCAACACCTGAGGGAAACAACTGTATTATTTTCATGACATCTAAACCGGCATCAAGGTTGAGAATTGTTCGTGCGCACAAGCAGCAAGCAGCGTTTGATTATGGTTGTTGTTCTTAGGTTGGCTTCGGCGGGGGCGGGGAGGATCCCCGCCACTGCTCCAGCAGGACCTCGTCTGATTGGCCGATACTGGCGGCGGACACTGTTCTCCCCTACGGCGATCACAACCTCGCCGTCGGCACGCACACGATCGAGTCTGCCAACCACCCGGCCAACTACAGCAACGTCCACTGCACGCAGATGCTGGCGCCGGCCGATGGCGCCGCCTTCCTCGGCCTCACCTGCCCGGCGACCAACGTGAAGCCGCAGCAAGGCTGCAGCTTGGCGGCCGACACCGAGTACTGCGGCACGACGGGGCCCAGCCCAGCATAGCCGTGTCGAACCCGATGCTGGTTGTGTTCCACACGGACGAGTCGCAGGTGAAGCCCGACTTCCGCCGCACCATCGAGGCCCAAGCCGAGGAGCCGAGCAGCCAGGCGTGGGAGCGGCCTCGAAGGTGCGGCAGGGTGAGACGTGCAGACTCGTTAACGGTGTTACTTTCAATGTTGGCGCTGATGGCAAAATGGTCCAGAGTGAGGGGGAGAATGTGCCTCATTCTGGTCTGCCAATCGCGCCTCCAGTTTTTGGCAGGTGAGGCGACCCACCACAAAGGAATCCTCAGGTCAGCCAGGAGAGAGCTGTCGCCTTCTGCGCTGACAGCCTATCAATAATTGCATTGCGCAGCGTGGCACTTCGCATGAGCGTCGATAGCTGATGCCACGTAAGTGCCACGGGGGTGCTGGTGTGATGTGGTGCTGCTGCTGGCAAACTCGTGAAACACAAGTACTGCTGGGAGATATGCTCGCCGAGCGCCCCGACAAGACGTACTCCAACACCAACGCCATCGCCTTGGGCTGCGGCACCACCGGCGCCACCCAGCCTGAGGCGGCGCCACCTGCCCGCTCTGACACCGAGTTCTACAGAGAGCGTTCCCAGCACCGCCGCTAAAAAGTCTGTCCGGATGGCGGCGGTCCATCACGCCGCAAGAAGTCGGTCCGGATGGCGGCCGTCCATCACGCCGCAGAAGTCGGTCCGGATGGCGGCCGTCCATCACGCCGCAGAAGTCGGTCCGGATGGCGGCCGTTCATCACGCCGCAGAAGTCGGTCCGGATGGCGGCCGTCCATCACGCCGCAGAAGTCGGTCCGGATGGCGGCCGTCCATCACGCCGCAGAAGTCGGTCCGGATGGCGGCCGTCCATCACGCCGCAGAAGTCGGTCCGGATGGCGGCCGTCCATCACGCCGCAGAAGGGCGAGGTGAGCTCATCCGAGCGCCTGACACGGCGGTGCATGCGCCTGCCCCGACATACCGCACCTGCTAGTCAGTCATAAAGGGCACATTCATACAGATTTAAGACTTACTAAAAGCCACAGGGGCCATCTGGATTGAGGCTACAAATGGAAGACAATATTAGAAGAGAACAAATGAGACTGAAACCCCTAAGCAATGTTGCATCTTGAGCTATAAAGCAAATATTTACCCCATTGTGTTCCCATGGCCACTCTCATCAGCATCACATACCCAAGGGAAGGCATTGAATCTACTGCCATGTACACCGACAAAGCTCATAATTTGACTATTCATGAATACGACCTAAGACGTTAATTAGCATCAATTCCACTCCATGTACCCCAAATTCCACCCCTCCTGCACAATTTATATAAAATAGATTCTTGCGCATAACAATATACCCACCCTATTTGCACTCCATCAGAGACTCTCCACTGCATCACCCGGTAGCCTATTCAATTGATTCGCCATCCTTAGACTGAAAACTTGCCGGTGCTTAAATGTCCTACACCTTGACTTGTCTAACCTGAGTTGATGACGCTATGCCATTCTCTAAATGGATCAACATAATTAAGGTTGAAATTATGTAACTGTTTTACTATCCTAAGTATCTCAATCATATCACCCCTTAATCTCTAATATTTGAGCGACCACATATCTAATGCGATACGCTTCTCTCCATTTTCAGAAGTGTCCAATCCACCGATAAGCTTGGTAGCTATGCACTGCACTCATTCTAGCATATCGACATCCTTTCTAAGGAAGGGCTCCATACGTATGCGCAATATTCCAAGTATGGGTGGCACATCGTGTTGGCTCGGGTATCGACGGCACTGCCACCAGCTGAGTCCGGTATTGCTGACGGTATAGTCCGGTATTGCTGACGGCACTGCCACCAGCTGAGTCCGGTATTGCTGACGGCACTGCCACCAGCTGAGTCCGGTATTGCTGACGGTACAGTCCGGTATTGCTGACGGCACTGCCACCAGCTGAGTCCGGCATTGCTGACGGCACTGCCACCAGCTGAGTCCGGTATTGCTGACGGCACTGCCACCAGCTGAGTCCGGTATTGCTGACGGTACTGCCACCAGCTGAGTCCGGTATTGCTGACGGTACAGTCCGGCATTGCTGACGGCACTGCCACCAGCTGAGTCCGGTATTGCTGACGGCACTGCCACCAGCTGAGTCCGGTATTTTCCGGTATTGCTGACGGCACTGCCACCAGCTGAGTCCGGCATTGCTGACGGCACTGCCACCAGTCCGAGTCCAGTATTGCTGACGGCACTGCCACCAGCTGATCGTTTGCTGACGCCCGGTATTGCTGACGGTACAGTCGCATTGCTACGGCACTGAGCCGGTATTGCTGACGGCACTGCCACCAGCTGAGTCCGGTATTGCTGACGGTATAGTCCGGTATTGCTAACGGCACTGCCACCAGCTGAGTCCGGTATTGCTGACGGTACAGTCCGGTATTGCTAACGGCACTGCCACCAGCTGAGTCCGGTATTGCTAACGGCACTGCCACCAGCTGAGTCCGGTATTGCTGACGGTATAGTCAGGTATTGCTAACGGCACTGCCACCAGCTGAGTCCGGTGTTGCTGACGCTTCCCGTTGCAGTCTGGTGTCATGGACCAGACTCTGGTGTCACGGACCAGGCTCTGGTGTCACGGACCAAGCTCTGGTGTCGCGGACCAGGCTCTGGTGTCGCGGACCAGGCTCTGGTGTCACGGACCAGGCTCTGGTGTCACGGACCAGGCTCTGGTGTCACGGACCAAGCTCTGGTGTCACGGACCGGGCTCTGGTGTCGCGGACCAGACTCTGGTGTCACGGACCAGGCTCTGGTGTCACGGACCAGGCTCTGGTGTCGCGGACCAGGCTCTGGTGTCACGGACCAGGCTCTGGTGTCACGGACCAGGCTCTGGTGTCACGGACCAGGCTCTGGTGTCGCGGGCCAGACTCTGGTATCGCGGGCCAGACTCTGGTATCGCGGACCAGGCTCTTGTATCGCGGACCAGGCTCTGGTGTGGCGGACCAGGTTCTGATGCCACAGAACAGGCGACACGGCACAAGCGACCACTGACGGCCTCACAAAACCGAAACCGAAACAGCCAGAAAACGCACCACTTTCCGGCTCTATATGCTCGAGAAAGTACATGACTAGGTATTGTTGCTGTGACCTAACAGCGCTTTCTATTATACTTGGAATCATGTTCGAGGATCTCGTTTCCACTTTTAGGGACGAGAAGGCATGTTGCAGGCTTCATAACGCATTCCGATGTGCTGGGAACCTACAATTTCGCACCTGTACGATGTACATATGCATTTTGTTAAAAACACGGAGTAAAACGTAGAGATATAGGAGAACGCAGGATGTTAACAGCAGTGACATTTACGCGCAAATCAACTGGCGAAACTCATGGAAACGGAGAGCGACACCTCCGTGTTGGGGAGGAGGAGGGGGCTGGCATGTCCACCCATCGCACAGTAACAGGGTTGGATCTAAGTCAGGGTAAAATGAGCTGGCGTTGCACAAAGAAGTTGACCTATACGTTTTATGCAATGATGAGCCCCAGTTGTATCGAGGTTCAAGTTCTCAATGTAATAGGAAAACATTAAAAAAAAATAAACGTTTGGCTTTGGTTATGTTTGCCGTCGGTGAACTTGATGGGTCAGGAGCTGAAATCCGAGTCAAGTACGTATTCCTTAGATGAGACCAGTCGACATCCATCCAGCATAGATTGGTGTAGACACGACTTGATATAGCAGTTACTCTCAAAGTGTCTGATTAATCACCAGATACAAACCGACAAGGTCTTCTTCAAAGTGGCTTGGAGCTTAGAGGAATATCGCCGAACGACCACCTACAGAGAGAGGGACATCAACATCATACAAAAACTGAATATAAGCGAATATGTTCGATGTTTGAATTAATTCTTCACTTCGGAACGTGTTCCTATTTGTGTGATATTTCTTGTTTCACCAACACACCTTTCATTAGTCAGGGGTCAATTTTCCACCCGATGCCACTGAGGGTGGAAACATTCAGACTGGAAATGAAAAACTGGATCCTGAGAATATTTGAAGAAGCTCAGTGATGGAGGCAAGAACATCAATTTATGAAAATCATTGGGGACACAATTTATGGAGGTGATGGCACAAGGAACAAGGAACAAGGTGAACGGCACAAGGAAGGCGGAGGGTCCCACCAGAGAATGCCAGCTGGGCCTTCGAACAGTCAGCAAAGGCTACTGTAGCAATTATATGTGTTTTGTTGTGGGCAGACAGGGAATAGTTGCTGCATATGATGCGGACAATTTAATTTTGCTAGACAGCAAGTGTGATTGGCCAAAGAGGCCAAACGTCAGTGGACATATGTGACAATCATGCGACTTTGACTTTCAAGAACATGGATGACACGAACAAATATGATGACCGCATAACATCGCAAGGCATAAACTTATGAATTGTACCTGTAAAATAAACCATGTTGTTCGCGCAGGAGTCTACACATGACTTTTCGGGAAGCTACGTGCTAAACAGCAGCTCAGTAGCGTGCGACATAGCTCTCACGAAGCAACCGGAAACGACTGGTAGTTAGATTGCAATGTCAGCGTGAAAATAGGACTTAGGATCAGGAAAGACAGCCAAGGAATATACCTGCAGCCGCGTCGGCGTGGCGCTTGTGTTAGAGCACTTACGTGACGTTAAGCTCACGGTTCAAGAGCGAAAATCCCAAAAACCTGCGAGAGCGCATTTGGATCCCCACCTGGATGTTGAGCTGACGATGTACACCACAAGCCACACTTCGGTCCTGCTTGGACTTCGATCCCGTAACCCTGCTCACGCGTGCATCTTTCAGTGTCAGATCTGACGCCAAGGACGGGTGATGAATCCCTCACGGGCCTACTTAATCCCTTGCGGGCCTGCTTAGTCTCTTACGGGCCTGCTTAATCCCTCACAGGCCTGCTTAGTCCCTCACGGATCTGTTTCATATGTGACAAGGGTAAAACCTGTCCGCTGGCGTCGAAGCGGAGAATCGTCTCTTCGTCGGAGCGGAGAATCGTCTCTTCGCATACGCGTCAGACCGCGAGTACGCGTCGCTGCCAGTGACCGGAAGGTACGCGTCGCTGCCAGTGACCGGAAGGTACGCGTCGCTGCCAGTGACCGGAAGGTACGCGTCGCTGCCAGTGACCGGAAGGTACGCGTCGCTGCCAGTGACCGGAAGGTACGCGTCGCTGCCAGTGACCGGAAGGTACGCGTCGCTGCCAGTGACCGGAAGGTACGCGTCGCTGCCAGTGACCGGAAGGTACGCGTCGCTGCCAGTGACCGGAAGGTACGCGTCGCTGCCAGTGACCGGAAGGTACGCGTCGCTGCCAGTGACCGGAAGGTACGCGTCGCTGCCAGTGACCGGAAGGTACGCGTCGCTGCCAGTGACCGGAAGGTACGCGTCGCTGCCAGTGACCGGAAGGTACGCGTCGCTGCCAGAGACCGGAAGGTACGCGTCGCTGCCAGTGACCGGAAGGTATGCGTCGCTGCCAGAGACCGGAAGGTACGCGTCGCTGCCAGAGACCGGAAGGTACGCGTCGCTGCCAGAGACCGGAAGGTACGCGTCGCGGCCAGTGACCAGAAGAGACGCACGCCTGCTGTCTATGGAGACACGCTGTTGGTGGCTCCTCTTCACATCTGATATCAGCTAAATGGGAAAGCTGCCAGTGCCGTTAAAGTTGACAGCTTCACAACAACAAGTTAAAGAACACAGAACAACGGACGGCCCCCAACAAGTGGAAATGTAGACAGGACCACAGCAACCATTGGGGTTACAGTGAGGTTTGACGCTATTGTTTTGCTTACATAAATACGTGGAGAAAGTTGGGAAACGTGGTGCATCAACAACGGCGCAGGATATCTGACCGACGGCACAACGGCCTGTCACCATGATGTGCTGTGCTTTTCAAACTCTTGTTCTCTTGAAATAGCATTGTTGGAACACAAGTTCTAGCGTATTGACTCTCACGTCAATGTCTCTTCTGTTCTTTGATGCTAATGTGGGAGGTATTTGGAAAGAAGCCATGGTACATTTCTTCCTCGTTTTGCCGATATAACATATCCATTAATAGAATTTCTGTAGTTTTATAAAGGATATTTTGGCCCTGGGAAGGGGTTATTGTTCCACCACAATGAATTGCTTGCCGTGGTCATCCTTCCCGGAAATGGCAAACACGGAGATCAAAGGAAATATTGTCAGTCCTCCCATAACCGCACCATAAATTCCCTCCGTACATGAAGTCACAACTCATCACTTCAGCTCCTACCACCCTCCCTCGTCGGTGTCTGCATCTGGCTCAGACACGTCTCTGTGTGTCCAAACCCTGCCAGCACCTTCACCCCGCTCCGACACTTGTCTGTGTCCAACCCCTGCCAGCACCTTCACCCCGCTCCGACACTTGTCTGTGTCCAGCACCTGCCAGCACCTTCACCCCGCTCCGACACTTGTCTGTGTGTCCAGCCCCTGCCAGCACCTTCACCCCGCTCCCACATGTCTCTGCGTGGCGAGTTCCCTGCCGGTGGCCGGCGCCCTGCTCCCGCGCGTCCCTGCACGGACGGGAGTGGGGCCCGGCCAGTGCGGTCACCACACCTCATCTGGCGGCGGGCGCAGCCGCTCCCTGCACCGTGCATGGTTCCCGCCAGACGACAGCGGTGGCGCGCCGCCAACCCCTGGTGATGCAAGCCGGCTCGTCGTAACGTCCACCGTTCACGGAAACCATAAATCGACTCCGTCGCCCCGCCGAGCCTCGGAGCGGGGAGGTCGGGTGGGGGCAGGTGGTGGGGAGTGAGAGAGGGTGGAAACCGAGCGACAATGTCGGGGCTGGCCAGGAAGAAGTGCTGGGTGCAAACTGCACGAACCACACAGCAAAGAAAATCACAAGTCGTAATGCGAGTCGAGAGTTCAGAAGGAGGTACCGGTGGTTACTTGTTACACATCCCACTGGGAGCACCATTGGGGAGCTCCAGATATTGCATGCCAGTTCATTTGATGCTTGAAGGATAGCGGAAATACTCCAGAAGCGCCTATTCTCACACCAGTGAACTTTCAGTGAGCACCAGTTGTTCACACCAGTGAACAATATATCTGCTGGTGGGAATGCTTCTACGGCTCCAAGTAAGACTACGGGAGCTGGGGGAACGCAGGTCAACAGCAAGGGAGGAGAACATGATGCAACAGTGAGATGATGAGTCACGTGATGAACATCATTTCGTATCGTATCGCATCGCATCGTATCGTTTGCTTCACGTCGACTCAAAAATAGTTTGGTTATTCGGCAAATACGTCGAAAGTTGAAACAAGATTGCAACTTGAAACCACATACGACACCCCGCGCACATGGATAGCATGCACATCATACAATTCCACCTCTCATGGCAGCTCTCCAATGGTGCTACCAGTGGAATGCATCGCAAGTAACCACCGTTACCCCCCTTTTGAGCTGGGCTCTGACATTGCGTCTAGCACTGCATAGCACTCACTGCACACAGCAACACACTCTCAAACCCTATATCGCTGCCTTTCACCATCCTACTGACCAGCCGATAATGCTTAATTCGCTGTTGGTACGCGATAATGCTTAATTGTTCGTCGCTGTCGCCGGCCAGTTTCTGTTCGGATACTCAGGTCAGTCGCAGCCCATTACACTGGCACGGGGCCGACGTCAGCTGACTACACTGGCACGGGGCGGACGTCAGCTGACTGAACTGGCACGGGGCGGACGTCAGCTGACTGCACTGGCACGGGGCGGACGTCAGCTGACTGCACTGGCACGGGGCGGACGTCAGCTGACTGCACTGGCACGGGGCGGACGTCAGCTGACTGCACTGGCACGGGGCGGCGCCCGGTGGTGTGAAGCGGCCGTCAAACAGGCGCAAGGTGCTTCTAGCCTACTCGGGTGCTTAATACACGATGGGTCAACATAGTACGGTTAAAGTTCGCCATTTCATTTGCTCTTAGTCACTTTGATTCAAAACAGCAGAAATGTGATCCGGCCGCCGTCCATCACTCATAACTTTGGCTGCGAAATTCAGCATATTTTCAATGAGATGCATTCGATTTTACGACAAACACCATATACAAGTAAGCAATAGTGCAGTGCTGAAATGATTATGGCACTGATACTGGTCTCAATTCGTGTTTATGGTAAGGTATGTCTTGCTTGAATAAGTGCTGATTGACCTTCAGTACATATGTGAGCAGAAATGACTGAAGACATAGTAGACGGGTGGAAAAGGTACCGTGAGGAGGGGTAAGAGGTACAGCATCACGATCATTACCGACACATAGCCGTCACCATTACCGACACACAGCCGTTATAATTGCTAACACACAGTTATCACCATTACCGACACACAGCCATCACCATTACTGACACACATTCGTCACCATTACCGACACACAGCCGTCACCATTGCCGACACACAGTCGTCACCATTGCCGACACACAGTCGTCACCATTACCGACACACAGCCATCACCATTACCGACACACAGACGTTATAATTTCTAACACACAGTTATCACCATTACCGACACACAGCCATCACCATTACTGAACACATTCGTCACCATTACCGACACACAGCCGTCACCATTGCCGACACACAGCCGTCACCATTGCCGACACACAACCGTCACCATTACCGACACACAGCCATCACCATTACCGACATACAGCCGTTACAATTGCTAACACACAGTTATCACCATTACCGACACACAGCCATCACCATTACTGACACACATTCGTCACCATTACCGACACACAGCCGTCACCATTGCCGACACACAGCCGTCACCATTGCCGACACACAGCCGTCACCATTGCCGACACACAGCCGTCACCATTGCCGACACATATCCGTCACCATTACCGACACATAGCCACAGTCACTATTACTGACACACAGTCGGCACAATTACCGACACACAGCCGTCACCATTACCGACACACAGCCGTCACCATTACCAAGGCACAGTCGTCACCATTACCGACACACAGCCGTTATAATTGCTAACACACAGTTATCACCATTATCGACACACAGTCGTCACAATTACCGACACACAGTCGTCACCATTACCGACACATAGCTGTCACCATTACCGACACACAGCTGCTACCATTGTCGACGCATAGCTATGGCCTTGCAGACGTATACTCCTCCCATACAGTTTGGGAAACCTTTCAGGAATGTTTGCAGCAAATGAACGGTCTGCCGATTGGCAGGTTTATCTGCAAAAGTGATTAATTCAGTCTGATTAGGAAATGACCAACGAATTGGTACGACTAATTACAATGCTATATATGGTAACTCTTGAATCTGCAGAGGAAGGCAAGGAATGAAGGCTGCAACGACAAAGGCTGAATACTGCACGCCAGATCGGTCCTGCAGTTATAGTTCAAGAAACAGCAATTGCAGACAAAGGCTATTTTACATGGTTTATCAATGGGGGTATTTTCCTTTTCAGCTTGCTTCTAGTCATTCCAGGCCGATGGTGCCTCCACAATACCCCCAACGGGCTTCTTGTGTTGGCATCAACACCTTGAGGTCTAGCAATGCAATTCACAATACACGATGTTACATCTTCTTTGTATGTATATTTTGGTAAGGAAATAGTTTATCACTTACAAAACTTTTAGAATATGTTAGCATTCTCAAGAAGGTACTCACGAGAGGTCGGCGTATGCATATGGCACTTCTCTGATGACACAGCCAAACCAGATACTAATAATCGATTGCATAGATATCCCTCGGCAGGCCTCCCCTTCACGCATTTCCGAGACAGCGGGAACACGTGTGGCAGCGCGCTCAAACCGGGTAGACCTTCCCCTTCATCAATTTCACATGTGCAAGAAAGAAACTTAAAATCACGTTAGGCAAGGCCACTGACCTATGACCGGTGAAGTGAGGTCACCTCCAAAAATTGCAAGATGTTAGCATACATTGCCATATGCAGGTAATTGTTTAAGGATATTGTCGGATATTGTTCATCTCAGCATAATTGACAAGACTGCTGTCCCGGATTTTTAATGCTTGTCTTCTTGATGACGTCATTTGTCACCATTATGAGCACTTTATGGCTCATAATGGCGATAAGTGACGTCATTAAGAAGTCATAATTTTCGGCCACACCGTGCACGTTTCTAGATAACTGAGTTGACTTAGAGTACCATTTCGAGGTGTGATCTACCGATTCTAACATTTTTTTTTGTATTTGAATTCGGGATTTAATTGATTCAAAATTTTGAACAAACGAAATGAAGCAAGGGCTTTTCGTTTTCCTAAAACTGGCTTAATACATCTCTTCTTCTTGATTAAAAAAATACATAGGTTCAAAATCGCCCAAAAATCAACCGCCAAAAACCAAAAGCGACTAAAACGTGATCGATCAGTGACGTCATACAGCATAGCATCTGGTGCCTCCAAGGCTATAGAACACAGGTAGAACGCTCCGCTTCCCAAAAAGGGAGACGATTGAGCCGACCCTCAATTCTATAGCCTTGAGCCGACCAATCAGTGTTTGACGACCTCCGCCGATCGTGGCAATAGTAAAGGCAGTAGGGCAAAACTTGTGGAAGCTATTATTCATATAGTGTTCCATTCTTCGCGCTAATTTTCTACAAAGGCATTCTTGCTATTTTAATCTTGATCTTTAATACTACTTTATCACAATGTCACCGCTAACAGGGGAAAAAAGGTATTTGTGTGGATGTCACCGGTTTCGCCGCACTAAAAACAAAATATTTGTTTACCATTGTCACGATCGACGGAGGTCGTCAAACGCTGTTTGGTCGGCTCAAGTGTCTCCATTTTTTTATTAGACTAAAATGCTGGAGCGCACCACCCTGGGTGCGTCCATTCACTTGTTCCAGCCGGATTTATCTGAAAAAAATACTGTAAAACAATCCGGGCCATTCCAGTTGGGAGAACTCCCGTCTTTGGTTCTTGGTGATCTCGATGATGTCCACTGCATATTAATACTATGGTTGAATTGGCTCTTAAAATGGCGGCACAATGCCAAAGGTGCAACATGTTCTTGCCGCATGTGACGCAGAACTGACACTCGATCACCACAACCCTCTAGTCGAGGTAGTGTTGCCGAATAGAGAGGCGCAAGACAGGAGAGCTCACGGGTATCACCAAAAGCTGGGCACAGCCTAGCCGCCACCACGCGTCGAGGAGGCTGAGGAGCATCGTCTCTCCTTGCTTCGGGCACGGCACGGCGCCGCCGCCAGTCAGTCAGGGCTGGCTGCGCAGTGAAGTGAGCTGATCATGTCAAGCCACGCAGAAAAACTGCCCAGAGACCGCAGCGCTCAGCGGCGACAACAATGAGCTGACGGGTGTTGGGTAGCCCAGCGCGGTAAGCCGGGGGACCGCCGAGTGACGTCCGTGGCGAGGAAAGGCCCACCATCAAGTGCAAGTCTATGCGGAGGCGTTTCTTATGCGCAGCCCAAAGCGAGCTGCTAACGGTGACGCACCCAGTGTTATTTCACACGCCTTGATCCGTCCGAAATCCAACAAAAACTGATCTGGCCTCGTCCGTTTGGAATGAACAGCGATGGCCCACACATTTGCAATTCAAATAAGCGTTTTGCGAAATGGGAACTGAATTCCAAAACTTTGCCAGCTTCAAACTCAGACACTAATCCGATTAGCTATTGCCGCTAATTACGGACCCATACCACGGTATTGTTTAAGGCTAATGCTAAGGCCATACCACGGCATTGGCTAAGGCTAATGCTAAGGCCATACCAAGGTCTTAATTAAGGTTATTGTTAAGGCCATATAACGTTGTTGTTTAAGGCTATTGTTAAAGTCATACCACGGCATTATTTAAGGCTAATGTCATGGTCATACCACGGTCTTGTTTAAGGATAATGCTAAGGCCATACCATGGTATTGTTTAAGGCTAATGTTAAGGCCATATCACGGCATTGTTTAAGGCCACGGCACTTCGCTCATACATTATGTGCGGTACACGCAAAACATCCACTATCTCATGCAGTGCATGTAAACATATGCGCCCCAGGTAAACCATGGCCAGCATACATTTTCTCCAACTTCTCAGGAACCTGCGTGCTGAATTCTTATTTGGCTTGAAGGGTAATGCGACCAGTCACTTTTTTCGGGGATTACTCCTAAGCCCGTTCAAGATAATGCTTGCTGATCTGGTATCCTTCCTAGCATTGTTGATTGCACGTGATATCAAAGTCTACTACCAGAATATCAGGGTCACTGAGGTACGGGAAGTTGATGTCGGGTCACATCCTCTCTCTCTCTCTCACATCACCCCTAGACTTACGTTAAAGTACTTGCCAAGAACTAAGCTAAGCCAATGTAGTCAACTGTTGAATATGGGTCCATGGGTAATAATCACCTATATTATATTTTTAAAAAAACACATACAAAAAACTAGTGAAGTGACCAAGGGTGGCCTAAACTTGCTCGGTGCAAAGGCTTGATACGCATGGCTTTGCCTCAAATTAGCATATTCAAAGTGCATAACCAGCATCATTTTTTAACCTTCGCCAAGCCTGTGGAGGAGAGGAGGTATCGAGACCCCCCCCACCCCCCACCTCAGATCCCCACCTCATGGGAGAACAAAATGTGTACTTCAAAAGCGATGTACAATTGATGTTTAAGATTGAACTTCTTGCCATACGGGTGGCCTGACATAATCTTGTTTGGATATACAGATGTACATTTGTTCAATTTTCTCCTGAAAGGACTAAAACACAAAAAAAGCACATACATATCGGAATTATATTATATATATATATATATATATATATATATATATATATATATATATATATATATATATATATATTGGCCGTACCGATGGCCTGACACAATCTTGGCATTTCGGGTATCCACAGATGTACACATTTTGCTTCAATGTTTCTCCTGAAAGGACTCAACACACATACAAACACACGCACATACTTTTGACTATATAGTAGATATATATATATATATATATATATATATATATATATATATATATATATTATTCCAAGTCATTTCCCATTCCCGAAGATAAAGATCCTGTAACTGGATTGACGGGGGGAACACGTCAATGGAAGGATACACTGACTGCAGGAACACACCATTCCAGATTGACTGGAAGGAACACATCAAACTCAGCATGGCCGAAAATGGAAAAGTATGCATGGCGAAAAGTATGCAAAAGTATGCGTCTTTAATACGCATAGTTAGGAAACTGATTTTCAAGCCTTATTCTGACACCACCTGATCTTGCCTGCCATTACTCTTTATATTATGATCAACATAAATACATTAAGTTATGTTAGTTCTTGAGAATCAATCTCATAAGAAAACAAGCTCTGCCTTTTTGCCACCAATTCCAGGGATTCAACACGCGCACAGGAGGAGGGGGCTGAACCCGTCCTGTTTTTTGGCAATATCTCATCCACGGGCGGGGATATTGTAATGATACCTTGTGACGTTGTTGAAAAGTGATTAGAGCATCCTATGGAAAGCACAAAATATAAATCCGTTGGTAAACATAGGAACTGCGAGGGTGCAAATTCGACCGACCGGCCGGAGGGCGACCGCAAAACTTTCAAAGTCCCAAATGTTTCGCCGGTTGCGGTGGCGCGGCGGCGAGGTGTGGCGGCCGATCTCGACTTCATTTCACCCTGAAGGCGTTCACCTAGGATCGTGAAGTTTATACTGACGCGAGTTCACTTCAGCCGTAATCTCTCCTCGACATTTTATGCTTCTAGCTTCAGTGGTTTAAGAGATCTTATCGGGAGCCGAATCCCCCCCCCCCCCCTTCCACCGGTGCGCGTTATGTGAGAGGCCCTCCGGGCGCGTGTTAAGGCGAGATCCGTATCTTGACATAACATGACGTCTGGTGATCTCATTATCAGCCAAAATGTAATTGTAAGGTATGCTTCGGACTCTCTATGGCAAGAGTTTTCTGATGGTGCTTTGCATTATACCCTAGCTTACGTAGGCTGAATGTTAGTAGAGGGGCTTTCAAGAACCCCCACCCCTACCTCCGGCCCTGCGAAGGTCGTTCCGCCGACTGGCTCGGCGAGGGCTCAGCAATGAAGCATGGCTGTTAGCTGAAAGGAAGCGCATTGTCCATTCGTTGCGGCCATATCAAAGCTTCACGGGTGGGCCCCCGCATTTTCAATCAGTGCGTCACGCTTCACTATCATTATCTTAGCAAGCGTTGTTGATTGGAGGGCCAGAATGTTGCCATGCACCGCTTGCTGACACTATGCAAGCCGTCCGACCTCCGGCACCGACCTTCACGTTACAGCTAACCATATTTATCAAACACAGCCAAATTATTTCCAATTACAGCTGGCGAACCGAGTTTGGGTTAGAAGTCCTCTTGCGAGCAAGTGTCGGTAGGATGCTGTGTAGATGGATGATGTAGATAAATAGATGTAGATAGATGCGAGTGTAGATAGGATGCTCATCTCACGACAATTGCAGGCTGGAGTCGACGTAGCCGATGTCACGACCTCTTCGTAGCGCCGTCGAACGGTCAGAACAGCGCAATCATCTTTGTTTCGTTCTCAGACTATTGGGGCACGAACAGATATCTGCCTCTTAACGCGGTTACGTGTGATTTTTATGGATTCGATTTAATTGGCTCTCAAAAATCTGTATCCATATGCAAGATATATGTATATATATGTATACATATTTATATATATTTATATATATATATACATATATATATATATATATATATATATACATATTTATATATATTTATATATATATATACATATATACATATATATATATATATATATATATATATATATATATATATATATATTATATATATATATATATATATATATATATATATATATTATATATATATATATATATATATATATATATATATATATATATATATATATATGTATATATATATAAATATATATAATATATATATATATATATAATATATATATATATATATATATATATATATATATATATATATATATATTATATATATATATATATATATACATATATATATATATATATATATATATATATATATATATATATATATATATATATATATATATATATATATATATATATATATATATATATATATATGTATATGTATGCACACTGCTTGGCGCCAAGGCCCTACTTGAACTAGGAACAAATTCCGCAAGCATCACTGGTATATGAAAGACAGATTTTCGTACTTAAGTATATGACGTATGCGCTGTATTTGTCTCAGAAAAGGACTATTGGTCTCTGATATCTAGCCACCGACCACACCCTTGAAACCTTCAGGATATTTTTTTTCAACTATGAAACGAAGTGTTCCTTGATCCAAACGTCCATTGAATAAGCAATTACTTCGATGTTGGTACCTTTGAAATCGGCCATAATTTTGACCCCTCGTGCGTATCACTGGTCATCTGAAACGTGCCAGCAAGCACAGCAAGTGCACAATGACGAAAATTGGCTACCTATTGTGGTGCACTCAGGCACCTGACGAGGAGGTCCGTACTTGGGCGTGTATTGTTCAAGACTGCGCGGACTCAGACAGGCGCCAGTGGCATTGGTGCGCACTTGACATTAGCGCCACCTATGCCTTGGTCCTTCATCTGTACATTCAATGTCACGCCGAATATATTAATGCACAATGCGAATGACAGAAACGGTCAAACGATTTATAATGTGTCTGTAAATCTCTCCTGACGCGTAATCAGACTATAGCCTGTTGCTTTCGAGAACAATATAGAAAGAGAAGTTAGGAAGGTTCAAGTAGTATCATAGCCACTTGAACTGCTACATAGCTACAAAACTGCTACGGCACGGAAAGTGCCGCCGTGCCGGCAGACGAGTGTCACGCGGCAACTGCGCAGTGTCGCGCCGCAACTACACAGGGTCGCACAGCAACTACGCAGCGTCGCGCAGCAACTGCGCAGTGTCGCGCCGCAACTACGCAGTGTCGCGCCGCAACTGCGCAGTGTCACGCCGTAGCTGCGCAGTGTCACGCCGTAGCTGCGCAGTGTACGCCGTAGCTGCGCAGTGTCACGCCGTAGCTGCGCGCCACAGGGTCGCACAGCAACTACACAGTGTGCGCCGCAACTACGTGTGTCGCGCCGCAACTGCGCGTGTCGCGCAGCAACTGCGCCGTGTTGCACAGAACTGCGCAGTGTCGCGCCGCAACTACGCAGTGTCGCGCCGCAACTACACAGTGTCGCGCCGCAACTACGCAGTGTCGCGCAGCAACTGCGCAGTGTCGCGCAGCAACTGCGCAGTGTCGCGCAGCAACTGCGCAGTGTCGCGCTGCAACTACGCAATGTCGCGCCGCAACTACGCGGTGTCGCGCAGCAACTACACAGGGTCGCGCAGCAACTGCGCAGTGTCGCGCAGCAACTACACTCGCGCAGCAACTGCGCAGTGCGCGCGCCGGCCCGCCGGAATTAGCCGAATGGCGAAACGCATGCAACGGCGCGCACCCCATGATTTGCGCGAGCCTCGGCCGGTCGGCCACCGTTAGACGACCGGAGACAAAAAGCCAGCCCCTCGGCAGGGACGTCCCTCCGCCGACACCGTCGAGCGCACGCAGCGGCGGCGCCGGCCGCTCATTAGCCGCCGACACGAGCGGCGGAGGCGCCGGCCGGGCGAGCGCGCGCAACGGTCGGTGCTTCTCGTGCAGCCGGCCGGGGGGCAGTGGCAGTGCCGCCGCCCAGGTGACTCTGACTACGGCTGGCTCGGCCGACAGGTCAGCGCCGATCCTGCACCGCGCCGACCAGATCACGAGGTGGCGGCGGTGCTGCAGATCTCAAGGGAGTCGGTCCCACGAGGCCAGGGCGGGTCCTACGGCTGGCTGTTCGGTCGCACGAGGCTACGACGGTCCTTAACTTGGCTTTCGATCGAAGGAGATCAGGCTAGGTCTGCCAGGTGGCTGGACGGTCCTACAAAGTCACGACGGTCCTGAGGGTGGCCGTTCGTTCCCAAGGGGTCACGACAGGTCCGGCAGCTGTCTGATCCGCCCACAATGTCGAGGTTGGTCAGGGAACTTTACCGGCCCCACGAGGTCAACACAGGCAATGAGAAGAGCTGACTTTCTCGAGATGATGGTGTAAGCCCTCGGATGATTATCACACATAGCCTACAATTTCACAGATTTGGCAGGATCTTCAGGACGACTGTCGTGTCTGACCAGGTCGTGGCATGCTCTCCTGCGTCTGCTAAATGTTAAAAGATCGGGACCAATCTAGAGGGTGATGACGGAGAAGTGGACCATGGAGCATCTGCATGACTTCTGGTCGTTATTTCTAGACTATACTGGTGATCCGTATCTGCACTTTGTTGCATTCGGTTCCAGCAAAAGGAACTGCAACGGAGTGTTCGTCAATACTTATCTGATCCTATTTGCACGAAACCATGCAGACTCGACCGCAGCGAACCATCAGGTGCCATACCATGGAACAAAACCCAGCTGGTGTACGATTTACGAATGACACAACGATTTGCTCGGGCTTCAGTGATCAATTATTCCAGCACGCAGCAGTGCCGATTGCTTCCCTTTGCGCACGGTGACAGACGCTGTCGGCACGTGCTGTGTGCACACCGGGCGCTGTCGGCACGTGCTATGTGCACACCCAGCGATGTCGGCACGCGCTGTATGCACGCCTAGCGATGTCGGCACTTACTGTATGCACGCCCAGCGATGTCGGCACGTGCTGTATGCACGCCCGGTGCTGTCGGCACGTGCTTTGTGCACGCTCGGCAATGTCGGCACGTGCTGTGTGCACGCCCAGCAATATCGGCACGTGTTGTGTGCATACCCAGCGCCGGTCCCGCGACATCCATGTTTCGCGTGTCAGAACCCAAGGCAGGGCACCAAGGCAAATATTGAGGAGGCCAGATCAACGAAAACAATCTGCCACCTACCATCAACCCCCCCCCCTCCTCGACACATACACACACACACACACACACACACCACAGTAGACGGGCACAGAGGCGGTGCTGTACCCCGGCACAGCACCCCGGGTCATCTTGCGTGTCCGTCTGCCCGACGCAGCATCCACATGCACCGCGGAACTATACACATCGTTCGGCCTGCATAACCGTTTACAACACAACAGTGAAACACACCATCATAGCCACTGACGCAAAATCAGCAATAAAAAGCATGCGCCCTACACCACTTTCAAACACCCTCTCATCCCAAAAATACTACACATCAATAGCAAATTAATCACACCCCAGCAACCACTTTTTTGTATTATTCCGAGCCACACAAACATACACGGCAACGAACGCGCAGACACAGAAGCAAACCTAGCCACGATATTACAACAGACCACACGCTGCCCATACTCACAAACTGACTACTACCCCACAATTCACCAGGCAATGAACAAGCACATTCAACAAGCATGGGACACTGCAGGAACGAAATGCACCTAAAAAACGAACACTGGAACAATATCAATCAAAACAACAGACATAGGGAACATACACTGACACGCCTACGCATTGGACGCATCAAACTCACTCACTCGTATCTCATACTAATACGCTCACGATCACAATGCGCCACCAAACACTTACCATCGAACACATACTCATGTATGCACCAAGTACACCAACGAGAGACATATCACACACCACTGCACCACAAACAACGTCCCACTAAGCAGCACCACTCTCCCCAGCAACGACCATCCAACAGTACACGAACATCTCTGCTACTTTCTTTCAACTTCACGTATTATTAATGATCTGTGACATAGAAAGAGAACGAGAACAAAAGTGAGAACGATACGCTGAAAAGAAAAAGAAAACCTGATTGAAAAGATTCAGAAAAACAAAAACAATCATAAGATACGTGGAGAAAAAGAAAAGCACGAAAAAGTAAAACAAGCTTGTTCCAAAGAAAGAAAACGAGTACAATCACAAAGCATCAAAGAAAATACACCAAACATAAAGTTCCAAAAGTGTACAATCTGTTTCTGAAATGTTATTCTACGCTGTGGCGATGACCCGTTCCCACCCCACCCTCTACAGCCCATACCCCAAACAGGCACCGTCCGGACTGGCACCTCTTCGCTACTTCATTACCATACAACCTGTCGACAACTCTACAAATCCATCTCTACTGCAACTCTACTCAGCTCTGCTCATCTCTACTGGTCTGTCCTCAAGACACCATTCAACTACGCTTCCTTTCGACTCTCCTGAAGTCAACTCTACACTTTCTTTCTCGTCTACTATATTCAACTCAATACTCATTGTTCCACCGTGTTCTACATCTAAGCCTTACACAGATACACTCAGCAAAACACATAGCAACAGCCGACATCAAAACAAGGTAGCTAACTGGCCAAATTCAACACACACATACACATACACACTTACCCCATCCCCCCCCCCACACACACGCACACACCCACTGCGGCGACGAGGAGCGACACGGATAGGTCGACTTGCAGTCGGAATTGACAGGTACTCGAGTCATCAGCGACCGTGGCGGACGCGACGCACATGCCAAGCAGGCCGCCGTGGCGCGCGTGGTCGGATGCTCCGCCGGACGAGGTCCAGCCGGCCGGCGCCGGCGCCGGTCCGGTCCGCAGCCCGCCGGTCCGGTCCGCCGATTAGTCGCGCGCCGGCCGCAGCCAGGCAATGGACAGCGGCCGGCCGGCGGTCACGCTCCCGCCGGCGCCGGTCCGGTCCGCAGCCCGCCGGTCCGGTCCGCCGATTAGTCGCGCGCCGGCCGCAGCCAGGCAATGGACAGCGGCCGGCCGGCGGTCATGCTCCCACCGCGCCGGCCGCTGCACGACTTCCTGTCGTCCGAACGCCGTCCGGTCGGCCTGCTCTCGGAGCCGACCTGGGTAGCGCGGCCTGCTCCCGGGGCCTACCTCGGCAACGCGGCCTGCTCCCGGAGCCTGCCTCCGCAGCGCGGCCTGCCTACCTCAGCAGCACGGCCTGGTCCCGGAGCCTACCTCGGCAGCGCGGCCTGCTCTCGGAGCCTACCTCGGCAGCGCGGCCTGCTCCCGGAGCCTGCCTCCGCAGCGCGGCCTGCCTACCTCAGCAGCACGGCCTGCTCCCGGAGCCTACCTCGGCAGCGCGGTCTGTTTTCGTAACCTACCTCGGCAGCGCGGCCTGCCTACCTCAGCAGCACGGCCTGCTCCCGGAGCCTACCTCGGCAGCGCGGCCTGCTCTCGGAGCCCACCCCAGCAGCGCGGCCTGCCTACCTCGGCAGCGCGTCTCTGCTCTCGGAGCCTACCCCGGCAGCGCGGCCTGCTCTCGGAGCCTACCTCGGCAGCGCGGCCTGCCTACCTCGGCAGCGCGGCCTGCCTACCTCGGCAGCGCGGCCTGCCTACCCGGGCAGCGCAGCCTGCTCTCGGAGCCTACCCCGGTAGCGCGGCCTGCTCTCGGAGCCTGCCCCGGTAGCGCGGCCTGCTCTCGGAGCCTGCCCCGGTAGCGCGGCCTGCTCCCGGAGCCTACCCCGGTAGCGCGGCCTGCTCTCGGAGCCTACCCCGGTAGCGCGGCCTGCTCCCGGAGCCTACCCCGGTAGCGCGGCCTGCTCTCGGAGCCTGCCCCGGTAGCGCGGCCTGCTCTCGGAGCCTGCCCCGGTAGCGCGGCCTGCTCTCGGAGCCTGCCCCGGTAGCGCGGCCTGCTCTCGGAGCCTACCCCGGTAGCGCGGCCTGCTCTCGGAGCCTGCCCCGGTAGCGCGGCCTGCTCTCGGAGCCTACCCCGGTAGCGCGGCCTGCTCCCGGAGCCTACCCCGGTAGCGCGGCCTGCTCTCGGAGCCTACCCCGGTAGCGCGGCCTGCTCCCGGAGCCTGCCCCGGTAGCGCGGCCTGCTCTCGGAGCCTACCCCGGTAGCGCGGCCTGCTCTCGGAGCCTACTCCGGTAGCGCGGCCTGCTCCCGGATCCTACCCCGGTAGCGCGGCCTGCTCCCGGAGCCTACCCCGGTAGCGCGGCCTGCTCTCGGAGCCTGTCCCGGCAGTGCGGCCTGCTCTCGGAGCCTGCCCCGGCAGCGCCGGCCGGCAGTCGGCCGTGTCACGAGAGATCGCCTGGCAGGCGCCTTTGACATTAACGTTCGCTCATCCGACCGGCCACCCGCAGAGGAGCGGCTCGGCCACTGACACCAGGATAGGGACGGATATAGGAGTGGTCCCAGGCGGAGGACGATGACGGGTGTAGGAGTGGTCCTGGGCAACAGGGGAGAGGTGCATAAATAAATTGACCAGACTTAATAAGAGACACAGAGAGAGGCCAACTGATTTAAGCATATAAAGGAGAGATACTATTAGGCGATGAAGATGACATCGACACACCCCAAGCAATACCATGTATCTCCGTTCCAGAGGAGCTTCTAGAGAGAGAGAGAGATAATTCCTTTGGATGTGAGAGTGATCCTAGGCGGAGGACGGGGACGGGTGTGGGACTGGTCCTGGGCACCAGGAGAAGGGCGGATGTGAGAGTGATCCTAGGCGGAGGACGGGGACGGGTGTGGGACTGGTCCTGGGCACCAGGAGAAGGGCGGATGTGAGAGTGATCCTAGGCGGAGGACGGGGACGGGTGTGGGACTGGTCCTGGGCACCAGGAGAAGGGCGGATGTGAGAGTGATCCTAGGCGGAGGACGGGGACGGGTGTGGGACTGGTCCTGGGCACCAGGAGAAGGGCGGATGTGAGAGTGATCCTAGGCGGAGGACGGGGACGGGTGTGGGACTGGTCCTGGGCACCAGGAGAAGGGCGGATGTGAGAGTGATCCTAGGCGGAGGACGGGGACGGGTGTGGGACTGGTCCTGGGCACCAGGAGAAGGGCGGATGTGAGAGTGATCCTAGGCGGAGGACGGGGACGGGTGTGGGACTGGTCCTGGGCACCAGGAGAAGGGCGGATGTGAGAGCGGCCCTAGGATGGGGATCGGGATGGATCTGGGAGTAGTCCTGGGTGACGGGAGAGGATTGGGAGAGGGATTGGTCCTGATTAATAGGAGAACAGGTCTGAGAGCATCTTCAAGATATAGAGAAAACGTTTAGACTAGATTGATGGATAGGCTTGTGAGAAGGGCGGCCTCTGAGTGTCCTCAGGCTAGATGAGAAGGATGGACCTGTGAGCGTCCTCGGGTAACTGGTCTAGAAACGGCCTGTCACAGAAGAGGGGGACAGGCCCGAAGAAGACACCAAGCTGGAAAGGAGGGCTTGCAGACTTGCGGTGGACATACGGATCTGGGACCCATGGGGGGGGGGGGCGTCCAACAGTTGCGGTGCCGGATTGCGGATGAAGTTCACGCCATTGTAATTTGCAACGACACTGTACGGTAACGCCAGGTCAAGTCGAGCTGAATTATCAAGCGGTCCGGTCTGGCCGGTCCACGGCTGGTTGCAGAGGAATGTCAGGCTGGCCGTGGAACCGAGCGTGGTATTTGTGCCGACAATGTCACCGCTCGGCTGGATCGCCGACCGTACTGTGCGCTTGGACAGCTCAGTCTAATCGCTCTGGCTTGCTTGCTTTACTCAGCGCTAATTACCAGATCGAGGAGCGCATGCCGTAAAAACGTGGCCGGCAACGACGACTGTGCTGGCCGGTCGACTGGTCGGCGGAACAATCCGGATTACCACATCCGACTCCTGTTCTATGACCCAGTGAAGGGTCACCGACGTAGGTAACGGTCTGTTTGACAGGCTTGACTCAGATATGGGCGACAAAGCGCCGCTGGTCAAACCACCGAAACTACAGGATGCAGCTGTGGATCTGTACTATGAGTCAGCGTCCAATCCCCCCGGCGATCCAGAGTACTGGAAGTCGAGCCGTTCACTCTCTCTCTCTCTCTCTCTCTCTCTCTCTCTCTCTCTCTCTCTCTCTCTCTCTCTCTCTCTCTCTCTCTCTCTCTCTCTCTCTCTCTCTCTCTCTCTCTCTCTCTCTCTCTCTCTCTCTCCCGCTATCTCTTTTACTATCTCTCTCTTTCTCCGCCTCTCTTTGTCTCCGTCTCTCTATATCTCTGTATCTCTGTCTCTCTGTCTCTTTGCTTCTCCCTCTGTCTCTGTCTCTGTCTCAGTATATTTGTCTCTTTGTCGGTCTCTGTATTTGCATCCATCTGCCGTCTGCTCTGTATCTGTATTCGTCTGTATCCGTCTGCGATCTGCGGTCTAACCTGCGGTTTCGGCAATTTGTCAGAATGCATTCAATTTAAATAGCGAATTATATGATACGTCAGCTGAGAATTCCCTAAATATATAAGAGTGAGGAATGTATGCAGTGCGTGCGGCGTCGGTGAATCCAACTCTGCTACGGGCGAAACCAATTCCGGCTGAAGGGCATTAGCTCGCAATTCACTGATGCACAAATTCGAGACATTATAGCTGACATCGGGCTCCTCCACCGAATATGTGGCACGAATATGAAGTGAAGTGCACGACGCTGAGTTGCCGATGTCAGTTTTCCAATGTCACCGAAATTGAACGCGATAAAGTGCACGATTCCAAGTGCTGCTAAGACAGCTCAGCTTCAGTATGTTCATCAACTTTCTGCCGTGACGTCATGATATCCGATCACATGTCTGTAGCGCCGAAACCCTCCTCCTTCATGCCCCCGCCGAACGCCTCTAATGGCGCCTGATACTGGTAACCACACAACGCTTCAAGATCCGTTCGAAGCATCGCTGGCTGTTCAGTAGCAGCCAATTAATGCGGTTTGCCAGATGACCACGCTCTGGCCGACCTTGCCGGCGGCGGTGATTAACCCAGCGATTGGCCCGACGCAAGGTAAATACTACCAGGCACCAATAGGTTATCGAACGTCTTCGGCTGGTCCCAGTACAGCCCCGTTCGCCACCGGCCGTCCTGAAAGACCACCACACACATAAAGGTACAACACCCGAGAGGGGTGGCGCCCCAGGGTTCTAGGGACGGACCGGATCCTCCCATTGATTGCCCGGCCTTTTTAATGATGACCCACACCCTTCTAATTATACCCCGGGCCCTCCCAGAGCTTTCTAATGGGTCATCAATCGTACGTGCTTATGATAGCTCTGGAACAAGAGCTTCAGCATTAACTCTCGTCACCCCACTGAAGGGGAGGGGGGAGGGGGGCGGCAGATTCCGATCTCACGGCGAATTTCTTTAATACCTCAAAAACGAGCACCTGTTGAAAGTGGAAACGTTCAGTACCTGTTCGCACATCAATTCCACGGCTCGTGGCCAACAATTATGTTTTAGCTCCCAATGAGCCGGGCGTGAGTTACGTCATAGTGACGTCATTTCTCTCGATTTTTGAACGAAATAAAGGGTGTGCATGAAAAACGTCAATAGTCGAGGGACAAAGATATTAGCAATCGGCTTGAACCTATTGAAGGCACATGACATGAGCAATCTTAGTATTATATCCTTTTGTGCAGCACGGTTCTAAAAAGTTATACAGCTAACAGATATATTGTTAAATGTTTTCGAAA
This sequence comes from Ashinkailepas kermadecensis, assembly GCA_034440615.1. Lineage (NCBI taxonomy): Eukaryota > Metazoa > Arthropoda > Thecostraca > Neolepadidae > Ashinkailepas > Ashinkailepas kermadecensis. Next base: position 33,409 of record JAOTOM010004982.1, read on the forward strand.
GATTTTGACTTTGAGGAAAAAATGCAATTTGTATGATTCAGACTCCAGTTATGCATATTCATCGAAAATTTCCAGTTGGTAACCTTCACAATGACTGAAACTATGGCGTACAACATGTTAAGCGATGGTCTCAGTATTGCAAGAAATTAAATGTCGCACATCGTCGCTGCACAGTTTGCGTTTATCATGGAGCCAGCATCGTGAATGGAGTCAGCCTTTCACGTTGTTTGAAGCCTCGTAGCCTTTTCTACTGTGTTTTCAAATTTGTTTTAATAACAAAATTAAAAAAATGATTGCGCATTTTTCCACGTGCTCTGACACGGTTTTTTCTTGCATCTGTCGGGCTTCTGGCAACATTTTGGTGCCGAATCATGCACCGCATGGGTATAAGTCCAGGTTAAATATTTTCCTTTAATACTTTCCTGAGCTAACTTAGGATATAAGGTGCATGACGGGAACCAAATTCGGCTTCGACGATGCAGAGGCCGACTTTGAGGGTAGCATCCATATCGACTGCATCCTTCGTCGGGGAAAAAACGTCCGAAGTTATACTTGGTTTTGTCTTCTGTCTTCTCAAAATCATGGCTATCTTCAGAATAGATTGGTAAAGCAGACTGCAAGTTGTTTCAATTCGACGAGAAACGCCAAATAAAAATTTGCCATGGAGTCCTGGCATTCGAAATCTGGAAGTCATGATATATATATATATATATATATATATATATATATATATATATATATATATATATATATATATATATATATAGAGAGAGAGAGAGAGAGAGAGAGAGAGAGAGAGAGAGAGAGAGAGAGAGAGAGAGAGAGAGAGAGAGAGAGAGAGAGAGAGAGAGAGAGAGAGAGAGAGAGAGAGAGAGAGAGAGAGAGAGAGAGAGAGAGAGAGAGAGAGAGAGAGAGAGAGAGAGAGAGAGAGAGAGAGAGAGAGAGAGAGAGAGAGAGAGAGAGAGAGAGAGAGAGAGAGAGAGAGAGAGGGAGAGAGAGAGGGAGAGAGAGAGAGAGAGAGAGAGAGAGAGAGAGAGAGAGAGAGAGAGAGAGAGAGAGAGAGAGAGAGAGAGAGGGAGGGAGAGAGAAGCAGAAGGGAAAGAGAGAGAGAAACAGAAGGGGGAAGAGAGTCGCCCTGGTCACAATATAGTGCTGGCATGGACATCTTGCAATCGATTGCTAAGATGAGTGCACCTGACACTGCATCAACCAGGCGGAGGTGCCAATTCGACCATTGATGTGGCTGTGGGTTATCATCAGGTGGCAGGAACCAACTGCAGCGCACTTGCGATCAATATCTTCCTCTCAAACACTGCTGGGAATTCTGTTCAACTCACGGACTGAATTCCGATGGTGTTCTGGCTGCGTGCTGGGTCCTTCACGACGGCTACGCCACTTCCTGTAATGGGGCGGTCAGTCAGACGTGCTGGGTCCTTCACGACTGCTACGCCACTTCCTGTTCTGGGTCCTTCACGACGGCTACGCCACTTCCTGTAATGGGGCGGTCAGTCAGACGTGCTGGGTCCTTCACGACTGCTACGCCACTTCCTGTTCTGGGTCCTTCACGACGGCTACGCCACTTCCTGTCCTGGGGCGGTCAGTCAGACGTGCTGGGTTCTTCACGACTGCTACGCCACTTCCTGTGCTGGGTCCTTCACGACGGCTACGCCACTTCCTGTGCTGGGGCGGTCGGTCAGACGTGTAGTATGCTGGTGTAGAGCATGAAGTGTAGCAGACACACACACACACACATGCGTCTGCAAAAATACCCAAAAAGGTAGGTTTGTGGCCAAATATGAACGGCGTCGGTAGAAAAACATCAATACACAGCGACGCTCTGCTGTCAGTCATGCGTGAAAAAAAGGCAGGCCAGGCTCAACCAAAGTCAACCATTGATATGATTGGTGAAAATGTGTACAAACAAGGACACAGCAGGTATGGAATATGGACGTACCATTAAGAAGGTTTAGTAACACCGGAGCAAAGCAAAGCGCAATTTGACTGCAAGGTGTTGGTTATGAACAAATGCATCTTCTCTTGGTTTCAAGACTTGTGAATTTTCCGGACGAAATTGGGCCGCCAATCAGTGACCTGAACCCACGCTTATGGGAGTAACCTGAAACCGCGCTTATGGGAGTGACATAAAATCATGCTTACGGGAGTGACCTGAAACCACGCTTACGGTGTTTTTGCAGATGCTCCGACCTCATGCATCATCCGTCTGCAGAAGAGTGCAGGCAATTAGCTTTGCCGCACAGAGGCCCACTTACAGCGCCTCTCTGTCCCGGTGACAAATGAGTTGATCACAGTGCTGCTGCATGTCGAATACAAAGCTGTCGAAACGTCTCGGTCACGCGATCACGGTTGTGCCAACTAGTGATGGGTCTTGCATCCACGTCACCTACCCATTGGTTACCAGGACGCTTCCAGATGATCAACCCCTGTCAGTGACTAGGAATCCTTTCATATACCTCATTATTTTTGGCCTATCCTTACTATCGCTTTTGTGTAGCCAGGTTGAGCTACAAAAGGGACAGCTTGCGAGCAGCGAGAAGTTGAATTCAGGTATCTCATTTAGCTGAAGAGTAAGCAAGCACAAGCCTCATCGTTTTCCTGTTGTCTGGACTGTATTGAAATGTGATGATGCCGCTGCAGTGTGCTCCATCACATCTTTTCACATGCGAATCTGGTGTGGATCCCAGGTGTCTAACCAGACAACTTATCGTTAACGTTCTGCCACTCATACTTCACCAATCAGGGCATAATTACGGCACCAAATGCCGTAATTAGGAGGATGTCACCAGAAGCAGCAGGATTCACCGCGTCGTGGACGTCGCACCGGGGGCACAGCACATCCGCTCCAGGAGGGCTGGTCAACGCGAGAGGAGCTGCGCCAGTACTGGGGACGCTCTCCGGAGGAGACCTCGCCCACAGGGGTGGGTGCACCCACTGTGGACTGGGATGATCATATCATGGCAGGGCGGGGTGAAGAGCTCCTGAAGATCCCCGAGAAATATCGGCCGTGTTATCTCCGGGAACGGACTTCCGCCCACACAGTGTGTAGAGGGATGGTATGTCCCGCCAGCAGTCATACGGGAAGCACTTACTGACATACTCACTAGGGTGACATTTTTTGGACTTTGTTTTCGAAAAGTTCAGTGTTCAGTGATGTTCAGTGAGTATTACTCACTGAACATCAGCCTGATAACAGGGAAATGTAATCCTGGCCACCAGGCCGTGAACGACGGAATATACAAATCAGCCGCAATCCAAGCAGACTATCTACTGGGCGGATAGGTAGGTGACTGGCATCGTGCACTGGTAGAACGGCTGAGGTCGGCTATGACTTGCGCCCACATGTCACGTGACCAGGGGTGGCGGCGCTGCTGCTGCCACCTGTCGGCGGTGAACGTCACGAGCGCCTCGCCACGGCAGCCGCCACCGGTCGGGCGAAAGACGTCCGGCCGGCCGTCACGGACATCCGGGACGGACAGCCCCCCAGCCCCCCACCAGCTGACCCCTGAGTCAGGGGTCGGGAGGCACTGTCTGCTGGCGGCGCACCACCAGCGGCCGCCGCTCAGGTGTCATCCACTGCAGCTGCACGGAGCTGGTGCAGAATACAGGCTGCGCGCGGGGCCGCCGCCGCCGCCGCCGCACCCGGCGAGTCAAACCAGTTCCTGTGGACGAGACAACAGCTGAGCAGGGTCTGTTGTAATCTGGTCTGACGTTCAGGATGGATATAAAGGCGAATCAGCGCTCGATTGTGCAACTATAATGCGATTATTTTTAGCTACTCTACTTAGATGCACTCGATGCTAGCGGGTGTCATTTCAGAACGGAATTTGTTTAGGAGGATATATGAAACAATGACAGGAATAAAACAAATACGGTAAAGAAATACAATGAGAAATATGAATGATCCAATGGCGAACGTAATATCTTACGTAAAATGCAAAGCAAACAATAGAGAATGTGAAGTACACGAGATAATATGCAAGCCAATCTGGTGGTTTCATCAGTCCGTTTCTCTGAAGTTTACATGCACACCGAAATTTACATACATATGGGGTATGTTTTTCATAGCTGAGCAATATCTGTCCTGGATGTACTCCCAACTTCGGCCAATTTTCGGACCAAAATTGCATTGCCTTTTTGTTTGTAATATGCACACGAAGCCTTCAGACTCCACACAGTCGTGCCATCGGGGGGGGGGGCGAGTAGCCTAGGGGTAAGGTTCTCGCCTCCTAACCGAATGGTTGTAGGTTCGAGACCCGTATTTCGCTACTCTTCGATCGCAACCAATCAGTGGGAGAGATTGGCAACGTGGTATGGCCCAGCAGTTGATGCGTTGCAAAGCCAATAACGAACCAGCTATAATATCTCTAACGCATGAATTCCTTGCAATTAATGGAGTTACCTGCTTCTTCGTGGCTTTCTGAATACCTGCAATCATATTTTAACTTACTCATATAACTTATTCATGAGGACCGTGGAGCGCATTAACAATAAAATCGACCTATAAAGCAAACTTGAACGCGTATTATAATTTTCGAAAGCAGAGGCGCAGGGGGTCCGGGCCCCCTCCCCTAACCAACCAAAAATACATTAGATCAAACGAAAATTTTAGAGATTTTCATTTCACAAACCCAATCACCCGAAACTTTCGGGGCGCGAAGCCCGATGAAGGCTGTCTCTGTTTCGGGACAATTTTACGGTTAGGCCCCCTGGCTGAAAATCCTGCCTCCACCCCTGTCCGGAAGACGCATTGCTACGCGCTCACAGTCCGATTTATTGTGACGTGCATATCTGCTGATCACATCTAGAGGCATGCAAAACCTGCAACTGTGCTGCTGAATTCCTGAAGCGTTCAGTTTTGTGAATTTCTGCAGGTCTTCCAGGAATGTCTCCTCCAAATTAGGCGTCATGTTTCCATTCTGCAATCTCAGCCAAACGGCATCTGAATAAGCCAACTACTGCCCGTTGTCACCGTGGCTATCTGACCGGATACCAGCTGCATATTCCTTACATTGAGCAGGTGTGCACAGTTGTACTACAGCTAAGTTGGATTACGTCGACCTCAGTAGGATGTAGCTGTTTCACATATGCATGTCATTGTGTGGTGAGGTACTATGAGAGATCCAAAGCTGGAAGCCAGTGCCCGCTCGAGATACTAACGAAATCATCACCCCAAGCGATTCGACAGACTTTTTGTTGAAAGTTTAAGACAAGCATACAGAGCATAATGCGCTCTCATTGACTGACATCTTCAAAATCTTGTCAATGTCAACAGTCTAAGTTAACTACGTGCATGTTTTGGAGTGCCCCGAAATATAGCAGTACACCATGGACTGTACGGATAGTGTGGCAAGGACTGCGTATCAAAGGGAGATTTAACTAATTTTTCCGAGCCAAAAATGGTCAACAATCCTTTCCATAGTGATACATTTCTTCACACTTTTTACAGCCTGTTAGTTTTGTTTCCCTCAACTCTCAAAATAGAACAAAAAGATGCGCAGGAGAAAAGTTTCATAGCTTGGACAACCATCCATCTTGCATCAATAAAAATTAAAACCTTCTGAGGACCAAGACCATTGCTACGTTGTTTCCATGCAAGGAATGCCACCGATTTGATCCAGACTTCTGAAGGTGGCGGGGTATGGCCGGGGGAATTTAACAGGAAGTTACACCCATGATGGCTTCGTCCATATCATTTACCCAGTGCCCACCTGTTGCACAGCAACTGAATGTTCACTGCTTTGTCCATCATGCGGCGAAATGTTCGCCGCTTTGGCACATCATGCAACAAAAGACACGCCAAATGTGCTTGGTCACTGGCAACTGAAACCCAGACAGTGGCTGCACAGTACTCGCCTCCAATGGAAAACTACCTCAGATCTGTGCAAAGGTGACCCATGTTGCTGGGCCAGAAAAATGCAGTATGATTCAGAGAGCCTCCGATGCTGAGAAGAACGACGCTACTCCTAATCTCTTACGGAAATATGCTTCCACCAATAGCGGATTCAATGGAAGGGGCAACCGGAGGAATGTGCCCCTCCCCATGGATATGTGGACGCCTCTCCAACTGGAGAGAGGCGCCTCTACAAATGTGCCAGTGCATCCATTCCTAGCCACAACAAAAATATATTTAAAGTCAGCGACGACCATTCGGAGAAATGGCGCCCATCCAGACAAGTACCCCCTGAATATTCCTGGATCCGCCCGTTTCCGACCCGTCCATGCCGATCCACGCTCCCATGCTCCAATCGTCTTGTCTTAATAGCCTACGGAGAGTCACTCTTGCTCACATCAGCTTCTCCCAGCCGCCCACTGGGAGTCATTCATGTTTCCAGCATCTCCCAGTCGCCCACGAGGAGTCACCCGATGTTCCCAGCATCTCCTAGTCACCCACGAGTAGTCACCCTGTGTTCATATCAGCCTCTCCCAGTCAGCCGCGGGGATCACCTCATGTTCTCAGCCTCTCCCAGTCGCCCACGGGAGATTGGCCCCAGTAATGTCACGGCTCCCATGACCCGCCGGAATTACGTCTTCACCGCCCGCCGGCGTGGCGTTTTTGTCAGCGCGACTTTATTTACCTTTCTGTGGGAGGCAGGCGACCAGGGAACGCACATGCATCGCACAAAAAAGGATTATAGCACGCGGCAAAAAGGTCGGCGGTGGTCTGCCGGCCGGCTGCGGCAGGTGTATTTATGTGCGTGGAGTGCCGTAATAGCCGGCCCGGTAAACCATCGGCAGCGCGATCCGGAAACGAGCCGCGCAGAACACCCGGCACCGGGCCGGCACCGGGCCGGACGCCGCGGCTCGGGGCGGGCAGGAGTGGCGGGTCGCTCATGGTTCAGTACTCTGCAAGCCACTGTTCGACAGGTGGACCGGATCGACGGGTGGCAGACTGTGTGTGCCATGTCGGCCCGACCCGTGCCCAAATGGTCACGGACCTCGGTCTATGACCTGGTGACACCACACCCGTGTGGTGTCAAGCGGAACGGGGGTGTCGGTGAACCATGCGAGCTGCTGGTATGTGGAGCTCGGGAGGCCGGTCGGACACCTGTCGCGTCAGATGGCCAGCCAGCTGAACAGCTGTGACGTCATGTGACCCGTGACGCCCGATGGCTTCATGACATGAATCCTGTACGGTCGCACAGTGTCATGTCATGTGGCCTGTGCCGCCTGACAGTGCCATACTATCATATGGCCTGTATGGTCGGACAATGTCATGTCATGTGACCTGTACGGTCGGACAGTGCCATAATGTCATATGGCCTGTACGGTCTGACAGTGTCATGCCATGTGACCTGTATGGTCGACAGTGTCATGTCATGTGACCTATACGGTCGGGCAGTACCATGACATGAATCATGTACGGTCTCGGACAGTGTCATGTCATGTGACCTGTAAGGTCGGACAGTGTCATGCCGTGTGACCTGTACGGTCGGACAGTGTCATGTCATGTGACCTGTACGGTCGGACTGTGTCATGTCATGTGACCTGTACGGTCGGACAGTACCATGACATGAATCATGTACGGTCGGACAGTGTCATGCCATGTGACCTGTACGGTCGGACAGTGTCATGCGGTGTGACCTGTACGGTCGGACAGTGTCATGACATATGACCTGTACGGTCTGACAGTGTCATGTCATGTGACCTGTACGGTCTGACAGTGTCATGTCATGTGACCTGTACGGTCGGACAGTGGTGTGTCATGTGACCTGTACGGTCTGACAGTGTCATGACATATGACCTGTACGGTCTGACAGTGTCATGTCATGTGACCTGTACGGTCGGACTGTGTCATGTCATATGACTTGTACGGTCGGGCAGTGCCATAATGTCATATGGCCTGTATGGTCTGACAGTGTCATGCCATGTGACCTGTACGGTCGGACAGTGTCATGCCATGTGACCTGTACGGTCTGACAGTGTCATGTCATATGGCCTGTACGGTCGGACAGTGTCATGTGACCTGTACGGTCATGTGATCATGTCATGTTATGTGACCTGTACAGGTCACATGTCACATGACATGACCTGTACATGCCATGTCACATGCCATGTCATGCCATGTGACCTGTACGGTCGGACTGTGTCATGTCATGTGACCTGTACGGTCGGACAGTGTCATGCCATGTGACCTGTACGGTCGGACAGTGTCATGCCATGTGACCTGTACGGTCGGACAGTGTCATGCCATGTGACCTGTACGGTCGGACAGTGTCATGCCATGTGACCTGTACGGTCGGACAGTGTCATGTCATGTGACCTGTACGGTCGGACAGTGGTCGTGTCATGTGACCTGTACGGTCGGACAGTGTCATGCCATGTGACCTGTACGGTCAGACAGTGTCATGCCATGTGACCTGTACGGTCGGACAGTGCCATGTCATGTGACCTGTACGGTCGGACAGTGGTGTGTTATGTGACCTGTACGGTCGGACAGTGTCATGCCATGTGACCTGTACGGTCGGACAGTGTCATGTCATGTGACCTGTACGGTCGGACAGTGTCATGTCATGTGACCTGTACGGTCGGACAGTGTCATGCCATGTGACCTGTACGGTCGGACAGTGTCATGCCATGTGACCTGTATGGTCGGACAGTGTCACGTCATGTGACCTGTACGGTCTAACAGTGTCATGTCATGTGACCTGTACGGTCGGGCAGTGGTGTGTCATGTGACCTGTACGGTCGGACAGTGTCATGACATATGACCTGTACGGTCGGACAGTGTCATGTCATGTGACCTGTGCGGTCGGACAGTGTCATGTCATATGACCTGTACGGTCGGACAGTGTCATGTCATGTGACCTGTACGGTCGGACAGTGTCATGTCATGTGACCTGTACGGTCGGACAGTGTCATGCCATGTGACCTGTACGGTCGGACAGTGGCGTGTCATGTGACCTGTACTGTCCGGCAGTGTCATGTCATGTGACCTGTCGTTTGGACAGTGTCGTGTTGTGTCCCGTCTGTCTGCATGATTACATTTGGAGGCTGTGCAAGCCACCTCCTCGAATGTTACGAATATGCAATATGAAACTAATTTTCAATCAATTAAATGCAATGCAATGAATTGAATGAAATGCGCAATATTCCCCTCAGCCAAGAAGTAAGCAGTTGGGCATCAGCTGCTGGGAGTTGGAAGTTGTCGAAAACCCTCTGAATAACAGGATTACTATCCTTTTCTGAGATCTCGAAATTCCAAACTATTGGTGACGAAATAAGTACCTCTGCGATGCCAAGCTCATCTACGGCAACGCCTGCACCTATAACACAATTGTGCTCAAACGTATGCACGGGCTTTTAATCCTATATTATACTTCACAGTCAATATTTCAGCTCCTTATACCACACGATGATTCTGATACAGCTGCATTTTTCAGGAAATTAATAGCGGATTTCTAGCCCCTCTTGATCGTCAACAGGATGCATCCTCCTGCAATAAATCACCAGCAGAATAGATCTTTGGAACGAACGGAAATGATGCCCACTTACGGCGTAAGCCGGCGTGGTTTTGTCGCCGGGACAGCGGCGGCAATGTGCCGGCAGCGTGCGGCGTACAGCGCCGTAAATCGGCTCGGCTCGGTGTGGCGGCGGCCGACGCCGTCACGGCACCGTCACGGCACACCAGCGTGTGACGCCGGCCACACTCGATCGGCCTGCGTGACGACCGCCACCGGCCGTCGGTGTCGGCGGAGGCGCGGCGTCGCTGCAGGCGTGCGAACGCACCGCCGTGCCGGCCAGCGCACACGGCGCCTCGGGCGACGACGGCAGGTCACAGCTGGCCGGCGCCTCTGCCGCCGAGGCTGTGCACGCAGCCGGCGGGCGCGGTGCGTGTGCGTGCGCGCCTGGCACCCGGGTGCCAAGTGCGCCGCCGCCAGGGCCGATGCCGGCCGCGCGGTCGCGCACTCCGGATGCCAGCCGGTCGGTAATTGGCGAAAACACACAGCCGGCCGGTTGCTTGCTCGCCGGTCCACCGGCCGCCAGGCGGGGCCGGTCATCTATCGCGGCTCATTGAGGGTGCCGTCCCCATTATCCGACAAATACGGTGCGCAGAAAAAGCGTCCGAGTCGTGCCGGCTACCGTGGGTTCATCGATCGCTCTGGCGCGCGACCCCCGACCCCGCCGACCCCGCTGACCCGGCTGACCTCGCCAACCCCGCTGGCTGCCGCTGAGCTTGGCCATCCCACGGCTGACCCGTGTCCCACAGCCATCCATTACGGCCACTCGCACGGATGCAAAAGCGGCTCTGCTTCCACCACAGTGGCAATGTGTCGCAGCGGTGAGGAGAGTGCTCTGGACAACAGACAGGACAGGACAGGACAGGACGTATCTCCTCTTCCGGGCAGAACGTGACGATGCCATCCGCGATCGCCATTCGTGCCGCCGCCACACGGGCCTGCGACGAACTGGGCCGGTCATAAGTGAATGAACTTCCTGCAGACGCCTGTGAGAAATCCGACGGCATGTGGGAATCAGCGGCGCCCCAGAACGGTTCCGGCCTTCCACTGTGAACCGTCCCACACCGACGATAACCCAGAACTGGAGTCGACGTCACAGAGGAACTGGTCCAGCTCTGCACACATTGCGTCCTGTGAAAGTGCTCTCCGATCAGGTAAAGGCATAATTAAAATACAACAATTAGCACAGGTGTTGCAAAACATTTCAATGCATACCTACAGTACGACCTTGACTTTATTCCGTGACACCGGGCACAATCATTTTACAGCGAACTGACCGTACAACAATGCTCTTATTTCTGAAGGTAACGGGTCCTACGCAGCATTTCACATGCAAAACACCAGGTTCGAGTGCAGCCGCACTATTCGAAAGAGCCCGTTGGCACTGAACACTACAGGTGATTGACTTCCCCGTCGTCCGTTCCCATTCAACGCTCACACCGATAACGCCGAGCAGTTTTCGAGGAAACGATTGGCCACAATTGGAGCGTCACAGTTCTCACGGAGTGGTGCTCTGCACGGACGGCGGCCCCACACCGGCAGAATCGGAGGCAGAGAACCGGAGGCAGTGTCGACTTGGGCAGTGGACAAAGGCTAGTTGGCACCAATCACCGCGGAGGTCACCAGTACCCACTGACAGGGGAGTTGATCTGCAGCTGTTCACCGGAAAGGGACCCATCGGCAGAGTTTAGCTGGTCAATCAGCAGGGCTTAGTCGGCGGATCAGCAGCATTTGGCCGGCCCATCAGCAGGACTTAGTCGGCGGATCAGCAGGGTGTAATCGCCCATCAGCAAGGCTTGGTCGGTACATCGCGCATTAAGAGTGGCCTATCAGAGGCATTTGGATGGCAGATCGCAGCATTTCGTGGTCCATCAGCACGATTTATCCGATTCATAGCAGGACTTAGTCGGCGGATCAGGCATTTGGCCGGCCCATCAGCAGTCTTAGTCGGCGGATCAGCAGCATTTGGCCGGCCCATCAGCAGGACTTAGTCGGCGGATCAGCAGGGTTTATCCAGCGCACGGCTGAGGACGCCATAGCCCGCGGAGCACGCCCAGAGAGGATGCCGCCCGACTCGTTCGTCTCAGGCAGGCCCCAAATGGCCAACGATTAGGCGGTTTTTGTGCGTGCGTGTACGGGTTCGGCGCGGTCAGCGGCGGCCCGGCGGTGAGTTACCGACCGGTTTCAATAGACCACACGGTCGGAGGGTTTTACCAGTCTGTTTACACTGGACGTCGACGTGTTCACGTGCAGTAGCGCACAAACTAGGGTCTGATGATGTGGGAACAGCGAGGGCAGCTGGGAGTGATTCTGATCCAGCTGAACAGAGACCAAGTCGGTCGGGAGAGAAGTGAGAGAGTGCGGAAAGCCACGGATTCGCGGCCAGGAGAAAACGCCAGTCTTTCTCTTTACGTCTATGGCCGCACAATGAGCATGGACTTAAATTGAGTGTGAGTGCAACCTAGATTAACCTCGAGTATGACTATGGCGCACATAAACTGGCTGCAAAACACACATCACTCTGCCCACACTCGGTAGCACAGAGCTGATTATACAGTGAATGAAGAAGCAGGAGACAGTGACAGATGCAAATATCAACTTCACAGACTAAAAGCTGAGGTGGGGTGACGATATGCTTTTGCTCAGTTGTAACTAAATTCGTTCATCAGTGCCAATGTCGATGCCCGACAGCACCCATCAACTGCTCGTGTGCCTCTCCCCACCTCTCCCCACCCGCCCACTGTTCGTGTGCCTCTCCCCACCTTCCTCACCCATCAACTGTTCATGTTCCTCTCCCCACTTCTCTTCACCCATCAACTGTTCGTGTGCCTCTCCCCACCTCTCCTTGTCTTTCCACCCCGCGTGAGCTGTCGGTAATATGCCCCGGGCCGACTTTGGCATGGCTGTTCAAAAACCTTTGGGTAGGTTAAAGAGACGGAAGGAAAAGTGAGGCAGATAAGACGATGATGAAATTCGAAGACAGGAAGTAGTCGGCCGAGGAACACAACACCCACACAATAGTCAAATCCAGTACGCACAGTATTTCCGTTGTCGATGACAACTTCACGTGCATAATCAACCACGTGATAAAGACCAGCAGCTTAAGCATCAAGTTAGCATGGCCCAATGGTCTAACACTAAGGTCCCTCCTGGTTCATTCCGCATTCAAACAAACTCCGTGCCGGGCCGGCAGACACACCCCGTTTCCGGCCGGCAGACACACCCCGTTTCCGGCCGGCAGACACACCCCGTGCCCGGCCGGCAGACACACCCCGTGTCCGGCCGGCAGACACACCCCGTGCCCGGCCGGCAGACAAACCCTGCCCGGCCGGCTGCACACCCGTGCCCGGCCGGCAGACACACCCGTGCCCGGCCGGCACCCCGTGTCCGGCCGGCGCCACCCCTGTCCGGCCGGCAGACACCCGTGCCCGGCCGGCAGACACACCCGTGTCCGGCCGGCAGACACACCCGTGCCCGGCCGGCAGACACACCCGTGCCCGGCCAGCAGACACACCCCGTGCCCGGCCGGCAGACACACCCCGTGCCCGGCCGGCAGACACACCCCGTGCCCGGCCGGCAGACACACCCCGTGCCCGGCCGGCAGACACACCCCGTGCCCGGCCGGCAGACACACCCCGTGTCCGGCCGGCAGACACACCCCGTGCCCGGCCGGCAGACACACCCCGTGCCCGGCCGGCAGACACACCCCGTGTCCGGCCGGCAGACACACCCCGTGCCCGGCCGGCAGACACACCCCGTGCCCGGCCGGCAGACACACCCCGTGCCCGGCCGGCAGACACACCCCGTGCCCGGCCGGCAGACACACCCCGTGCCCGGCCGGCAGACACACCCCGTGCCCGGCCGGCAGACACACCCCGTGCCCGGCCGGCAGACACACCCCGTGCCCGGCCGGCAGACACACCCCGTGCCCGGCCGGCAGACAAACCCCGTGTCCGGCCGGCAGACACACCCCGTGCCCGGCCGGCAGACACACCCCGGTTCACGGCCACGCGTACGCAGCTGTGGCTGAGGGATCATGCTCAACACAGATCACAGTGTACGGAGTAGACTGTTAGACAAGCACACCAGAAGGAAGCCGGTTCTATATTGAGGACAGTAGGGAGGTTAGTTGGCATCCGCTGCAATGAGCATCTGACTGATGCACCAGATAAACGACACGATAGATCGCACGATACATCACAAGAGAACATGTCACGGAACCACTACACCCAAAGCAGCTATGTACAAACTCTTGATCATGCACAGATACAAAGATGAACCATTTTACCTCTCACTAGGTTTCTTTGTCTATATATATATACATGCATGTATACCTCCCTCCCTCTGCCTCTCTCTCTCTCTCTCTCTCTTCTCTCTCTCTCTCTCTCTCTCTCTCTCTCTCTCTCTCTCTCTCTACAAATCGATCTATCTCTCTCGATCTCCACTTTCTACCTCTCTCGCGCACATTGCGTATTCCTCGTTGTTGAAACATATTATAATTCACTGAGACTGGAGTCACTTTTATCATCAAGGATGTCCATTTGGTTAATAACAGAGATAAGTTGACTACTATGGTCGGTAATAGTAGTCTACTACGTTCCTCAGATTGAATACGTTGCGAAAGGATTCAAGCAACTTCAGAACGAAACTAGAACTCAACTTCATATGTGCACTAGTCTAAGAGCGTTTCAAGAGTTTAATGTAGCCGGATACAGAGCATGCACTTCGGATGCTAACTGAATAGGAATTTACCGTTCAGCCCGTTGGTTTCCCACTGAGTCGTGGTAATCTTTTTGCCCTTTCGGTCCGAATTATTCCATTATTCTTGATAAAGGTGCCCTTTGTCCTGAAAGCACCTGCCGTTTGTTCATTAAGTTTGTTCACGCAGTGATTATTCACTGACAATGTCGTACTGGAGCCTCTGTTATTAACTGTACTTTTAACTTTTTTCTTCTCTCTCGCCACCTTCTCATTTCGTTGCGTTCCTTGTCCATTCAATCATTCCCTTATCTCACTTCCTCTCGGATATTTAATATAATTATATATTCCCCTCTTTTCCTTCATTCCATCTCTCTAAATTCCTGTCTCCTTTCCCATTTTTACGGCGGTCTATCGCTCCCATTTTCGGTCTGAGTTACCCCATGGCAAAAATGCTACTTGTGGAATATCTGCTTGTGCAGAAAATTAAGAAAAATGGCTGATGCAGTTCAGTCATAGTTAAATAACATCAGCAACATATTACATGCACCGAGGTGACAATAAAACATGGCTGCCGCCGAAATCCAGACACCTTTGCTAATGTTTGCACACCGTCGATTGGTTTAGCATAGATAACATATCGTTGCTGTTGATAGAATACGCAAAGCACGACACAAGATAAAGTGGAATGACTCTTGCTAACTTCAATGTCACATCGAACACGAGCCACCCTCCTGTACGACACGAACCACCCTCCTGTACGACATGAACCACCCTCCTGTACGACACGAACCACCCTCCTGTACGACACGAACCACCCTCCTGTACGACACGAACCACCCTCCTGTACGACACGAACCACCCTCCTGTACGACACGAACCACCCTCCTGTACGACACGAACCACCCTCCTGTACGACACGAACCACCTTTCTGTACAACACCAACCACGCTGGTCTTCCTGCTGGGCTCACCCCACGAGCCACTCTCGATGTCCTGCTGGGCAGGCCCACGAATCATGCCCGACGTCCCGCTGTGTGGCAGTGCGCTGATGACGCCATCAGAGGTCACTTACACTGCGTCACACACGTGCCGGGCGCCTGAGCCGCCCGCCGGCGGCGCCCGACCTCCCGGCGCCCAGTGTTGCAAGCCTGCGGGCGCCTCTCGGCCCACCCACCCCCACTACTACCACGGCTCCCCCACACTTGTTACAGTGGTAGGCTGTTGACGAGTCGGACAAGTGGGTGCCAGCCGCCGGCGACGCGACCTCGACACTGCTGTGACGTGACCGTGTGAATGGAACACTGCGAGGCCGCAGACGGCCGTGGCAGTTTTTGGCGACACGCTCCGGCCACAGCACTCGCTGCGGCGTGTGCCGGTGCTCGGGTGGAGGTCGGCCTCAACACGTGCGTGCAAGCAGGGGTCAAAATTCCTGGACGCCCCGCCCCCTCCCCGGTCGACTAGCAGTTCACGACTCATTCCTGGTTGCTTCAGATGCTCGGAAGATGGATGAGCCGTCCTCGCACTGCATTCTGTCGTGATATTTATGAGCGCGATTAGTTCGCAGCTACCGTCGATGGCGGCGAATCAGCTTTGCAGGGTACTAAATGTGAGTGCACCTGATAGCTGGAGCCGGCTTGATCTAGATCTCTGCCGGATAGGCCGATAGCGAGAGTCTGATGGATGAGATTCACGCAATATGTCCGGGTATACGACATTTACGGACGGTGTTATGACCACTTGGGAGGTGCTCGTTACGAGGTCGATCTTTTACAGTAGGGGTAACGGCCTATTAATTTCGTTGCAGCTTCATCATATAATCCAATAATAGACAGGTAAAGGCTCGCATGTTCAACAACCATTCTGCAATGATCTGTCTTCTTTATTAGGAGATAGCTGAGTCATTGGACACAATCTTAGTATTTTTCCCTGTTTCCCACAAAGATGGAGATCCAAAACTGATGATGTATATCCAACATTTGATCGGAAAATATAATTTCTATGTTATGCAAACCATAATTTTAACACGTCTAGCGAGAACATATACGAATCAACTAAAGCAGGGAACCATCAGGTACTGTGTACCTTTGTGGTGCATGGCTATGCTATGCACATGCCCTCGGCTATGTTAAGCACATCATGGTCGTCACGAATTAAATTAAAATCAAGAAGTACCAGGTGAAGACAAAAAGCGGCACAGCCAACGACGGTAAGGAAGGCCATTTACATGGTTTGCATTGGAGAGTGGGACGAGGTTGAAGAATGAATTATATTACAAGTTGAAGTTATAATCCTCGTAAGGGCATGGTAAGATTATTAGATACATGCTGCCACATTAGACAGATTATTGAACACAGAATAAAGCAAACTGCGGTCGGTTTGCTCTTAATTTTGCTATCCTTGGGTTGAGGATGGTAATGGGTACGAGCTGGTGTTTGACATATTGCTTTGTATTCACTGTATTGTTATTCGTACGTCCCAATGCAAAAAGTGTCTTGGGGTGTATCTTGGTCTTGGGTATAAGTGTAGCAGTCTTATTTCAATTAATCTTCTGACAATGCATGAGGTCTTATAAGATGATGTGCATTGCCCATATCACCTGAATTTAACCAAAATATGAATGCTGCTATTTTATGTGGAAGACACATTTATTATAAAGCCGGTCCTTTGACCGGGTTTCAATGTATTTTGACCGGTCCCCAACCGGGCTTGGTCACGTCACACCAACCGGTCCTGGGCTTGGGTCCCAACATTTTTGGTATTTATCATTTCTAGTGTACACATATGCTATGTATGTGCTCGGATTGGTGTCTGGCTGTATGCAGCTTCCCTGAACCCAGGACCCAGACGGTGTCGTTTCTAGACACTATGATACAGTCGTTGGACGAGCTGTCCGGGACGGAGACGGTCCATAACGCCTCCAATAGAACGGTGTTGAGTGGCCATGGAGGGCAAGGTCTGACGGTAGAGCACTCGGCACGCTATTACAGTCCTCACAGGTCACGGACACTTGACAATGTTCCGCGGCTCTCGTCGATCAAGGACACCGCCGACGATCACCGGGAGGCATCCTCTTCTACTAGCTAACTATCGGGTCTCTTCAAATCGAATACAGCTCGCCGATCAAGGTTAGTCCCAACAAGCGTGTGGCGGGCACTTGAGACTCTTAGGGGAAACCTGCGCACCAATCCGGCCTCGAGACGGCCGCTCATCTAACCCACTCGAGCTCATTAGGGGGCGCTCCGCTCCGCGAATTGCTTCCGCCGTGGTGACTGCCAAAAAGGTGGTGGCCGCCCGGCCAGCGGCCGCGGGGTGACGGCCTCACCGCGGCGCCAGCTCAGACGTACCTCGGCCGCGGGGTGACGGCCTCACCGCGGCGCCAGCTCAGACGTACCTCGGCCGCGGGGTGACGGCCTCACCGCGGCGCCAGCTCAGACGTACCTCGGCCGCAGGGCCGACCACGACGTCTGGTCGGGACGGCTGACAGCAGCCGCCGCGACAGTGGGAGATCGGATAGGACGCGCGCAGGATGGCCAGGCGTGCTGGCGGCGGTAGTCGGAGCCGCCGCCAGCAGTGGCGCGCCGCGCCGACCGCTCGCCAACGGGTCGGCCCCTGCCCAGGAGCCGGCGCATGCAGATGCGCAGCCATGACGATGCGGCTGTAGTAGGTGGTACCGTCGGACACTATGATGCTGCGGCTGTGACAGATGGTACCGTCGGACATTATGATGCTGCGGCTGTGGCAGATGGTACCGTCGGACACTATGATGCTGCGGCTGTGACAGATGGTACCGTCGGACACTGTGATGCTGCGACTGTGGCAGATGGTACCGTCGGACACTATGATGCTGCGGCTGTGGCAGATGGCACCGTCGGGAGCTATGGTGCTGCGGCTGTGGTAGATGGTACCGTTGGACACTATGTTGCTGCGGCTGTGGTAGATGGTACCGTCGGACACTATGATGCTGCGGCTGTAGTAGATGGTACCGTCGGACACTATGACGCTGCTGCTGTGGTAGATGGTACCGTCGGACACTGTGATGCTGCGGCTGTGGCAGATGGCACCGTCGGGAGCTATGGTGCTGCGGCTGTGGTAGATGGTACCGTCGGACACTATGTTGCTGCGGCTGTGGTAGATGGTACCGTCGGACACTATGATGCTGCGGCTGTAATAGATGGTACCGTCGGACACTATGACGCTGCTGCTGTGGTAGATGGTACCGTCGGACCTGTGATGCTGCGGCTGTGGCAGATGGTACCGTCGGACACTATGATACTGCGGCTGTAGTAGATGGTACCGTCGGGAACTATGTTGCTGCGGCTGTAGTAGATGCGTCGGACACTATGATGCTGCGACTGTGACAGATGGTACCGTCGGACACTGTGATGCTGTGGCTGTGGCAGATGGTACCGTCGGACACTATGATGCTGCGGCTGTGGCAGATGGTACCGGCGGACACTATGATGTTGCGGCTGTAATAGATGGTACCGTCGGACACTATGATGCTGCGGCTGTGGCAGATGGTACCGGCGGACACTATGATGCTGCGGCAGTAGTAGATGGCACCGTCGGGAACTATGATGCAGCGACTGTGGCAGATGATACCGTCGGAAGCTATGATGGTTCGCACTAGAGGTGGCAAATGTTGGTTCGCACTAGAGGTGGCAAATGTTGGAACCGAACCCGAAGCCCAGTTGGTCTTATTGCCAAAACCGGTTGAGGTCTGGTCAAAATACGCTGAAGTCCATGTAGAGGACATATTTTACACGCATGCCTTTTTTGCACGTAGGGTTTTTTAGTACGTTTTCTCATCTATGAAGTTTTCGTCGAGTTAGGGAAGGTCACATTGACAATCCACATAATTGTAGAACCTTGTGCGCCCTCAAAACAGGAATTGAAGGTATGGACATTCTCTTATCAAAACTTCCATTTTGCAATAACATGTATTAACACCCAACAACATCACGATTACAAAACACTTCGAAAAATGCGCTCGTCAATATCTTACAACCACAATCTACAAATTAGGAACATTGAGACTATTACGATTTGATTCAGTTAATGTCCAACAAACCAGAGCCATAAATATAAACTGTCTGCAGTCTTTGTCTGATATACCGTCGCCATAACCTACCAAAAAAGCGATATAGATATTCCACCTTGCTATCGTTTCTTGCGCCGTTTTTTTTCTTCTTCAGCTGGTACACTTTGATGTTTGGAATTATTTGGTGATGACTGTAAGCTACTTGGCATAGCTAATAAGTCAAGTAATCATTATGTATCACAATGTACAGCAATGAACTTGAAAGAAATCCAGATATTGATATTGCTGCCAACTGGCAATCCACGCACCCACCACAGGGATTTCATGACGTCATTAAACAAGGATGGCTGAAAAGAACACAGCATAGCAACAACTAACGGCATACGATGGTCAGCTGGTAAAGGCCTTCATTGTACATAGTGAGTCCTTCGTACTGTTTTGCTATATGATGCTTTCTGCGCGCTTACGAATTGAAATTCGGTAAATATGTCCGAGTCCCGCTACATTTAAACACATAATCATGGCAATCTGCATTAAGTCCTGTGAAATTGTCTTTCCTATCCTTTCAGTTCATTATGTCACATACTGATTACCATCGCACACAAAGTTGAATGCAAATATGGAAGCTTAGAATGGAATCACGATTAGCTTGGCCATTGCGT
The DNA here is from genome assembly GCA_034440615.1 of Ashinkailepas kermadecensis. NCBI lineage: Eukaryota > Metazoa > Arthropoda > Thecostraca > Neolepadidae > Ashinkailepas > Ashinkailepas kermadecensis. The sequence goes on from JAOTOM010004982.1 coordinate 53,288, forward strand.
GGCGTACTAATGACAAATCGTTGAACGATTTGTAGGGGCTCTTTGCGAGGCCCCATATAATTTTTTTTTCTCGAATAATGCATGTTTAAAAAACCACAAGTTGTCTGATCGGGAAGTAAAGTAAACTAAAACTCTAAGCATCCGTGAGATGTCCCCCCCCCCCCAACTTCAGGACCTCCACGTCACATACACTATAACGTAAGACTCCTTTAACATATATGTACACTCGCCTTAAACTTGCTTGCAAAACCCATTCGCTCCAAAGGCGGATTGACTGTTTGTAAACAAAGCCGCGCTGCCGAAATGAGTCAAGTTCTCGTATGGTACGAATTATACGCATTATACGAATTACCGTGAAAGTATTTCGCCTTTCCCCAATACGTTGCCTTTCCTTCACATTATCCCGTTCATGATTAATTATTCCAGCAGTTGTTCTTGAAGCCAACACAAACACAACGCCACCAATAGCCTACCACAACTCATGATTTTAGCACATCCCACAGCCAACGCCAAATGTTCTGAAAATCGAGAAGTCGTTTGAAGAAGGACACTGACGGTAATATTGACAAGTTGACAGAACTTAATCTGAAGTCAATTAATGGATATGGATGAATTAACGAATATTTCAACTATTATTTGTGAATATAATAGTGGTACGATTAAAAGGTTGGATGTGGTGCGCAACATGTTAGTGATCATTAAAAAATGAATGAATGAAACGTTGCTCACGGTGGAAATTTGATTTCTTTGGATTAAGAAGGTGATCATCATAAACTCTGTGTTTTAAGAGAGTTCGAATTTCATAATTTTGGTGTTAACTATGGAAACTTACCAATATTAAGCGAATTACTTTAAAAAATACATGCTTGTTTTTGCTTGCATTTCCAGTGAATACATTTTGAAGAAAATGAGGTAATTTGCTTCTATGATCATAACTAAAAAAACGTTGGCAATGCTACTTCATCATAAATAATGTGCTACAATGCACGCCCTTTGAGCTTTGAACATGACATGGACGTTTCAACCTGATTCCAGCCATTTTCTATGATGTTCAATATGAGATGAAATCAATTGAAACATTTCTTGTTTTGGTTGAAATCGCAACTCTTGAGCGAAAAAGAATATGTCAGTGACATGCTTGAGCAATTAAACAGCATGTTTGATGATATACTGTTTCAACAACTAGCATGCGAAATATTGTGGAATTATCTGAGGATGTATCTCCAGATTGTTGAATGCGTAGGATAAGGCTGCCGGATGTGATGAGGAAAGGGACGTAGGAAGGTATCTGATCATCAGGGATTTTTTGAGCATGTACATTTTATTTGGGATATTTGGCAACGAAGAACAGAACGTTCTTCAAATGTTCTTATTCGCAGATCAGAACAGAAGAACGGTTGAACGGCAGTATCACGAAAACCGCGCCGGTCCTGACCGGGCTTTCCCGCCGGACTTGTGGCCGTGACATTTGCCACCTTCGCTCCACACCATTGTATCGCGTCACGGCACCGGCAGCGCTCGGCTTCTGTTCGTGCAGACAGCGGCGCAACCGACCGCCGGTGATGGCCGCCAGAGTGGACGCAGAAGACACGAGCAGACACGAGCAGACAAGCAGGCGCGCGAGAGCCTGACCTGCGACGGAAGACACGAGCAGACACGAGCAGACACGAGCAGACAGAGGACACGAGCAGACAAGCAGGCGCGCGAGCAGCCTGACCTGCGACGGAAGACACGAGCAGACACGAGCAGACACGAGCAGACACGAGCAGACAAGCAGGCGCGCGAGCAGCCTGACCTGCGACGGAAGACACGAGCAGACACGAGCAGACACGAGCAGACACGAGCAGACACGAGCAGACAAGCAGGCGCGTGAGCAGCCTGACCTGCGACGGAAGCGGTCGTCGGCCGTCCGGTCGACGGGCCGGCAAAACAAACGTGGCTCGCTGACGCAATCCGCGCCCTGCCCACGCGAACGAAACTGTTGATATTTACGGGCGTTTTTCGGAGATCAAATCACAGGCATCTAGTCGGTGTTGGATTTCCATTCGTACCGTAAAAGAGGGGTTTTACGCGCGGTGCGGTGATGGTAACGGGCCGACCTGCTGCGTCGATCTGCGTACGGAAGGTCCGCCCACCTACTCAAGCATCAGACACGGTGGTCGAGAGGGGGCGTTACCCTAACGGTGTTGGGCCGCGTTCGATGCCAACGGTGTTCGATGTTGTCCGTCACCGTTTATCCGCGTGAACTTTCTAAGTTCACGCCGCCGAAACCTCGATGACCATTAGTCTTGGCAAAGAAAAGCGGCTGGCAGCGGACGGCGGGTGTATCCGCCGGCAAAGCTGTGTTCACGTGTGAAGCTACGGTCGGCTCTATTCTACAGCCACAATTACTCGCATGGAAGACGTCCTCACATGGAAGACATCCTCACCATGCGGTACCACAGGAAACCGTTCACGTTTACAGCCAACTTTTTGTTGTAAAATGAGCACAATTTATTCGGAATATGGCTCTGACAGGCAGGCAGGTACTTGCGTCTGGCCCAGCTCGAGTATTCGGAAGAGCTCTGCGGGCTTCATAGCTGAGGTGTACTGTCAGTAATAAATGAAAGGACAGCTTTTTCATCGGCAATTCTACCAGGGGAAAGGATTTTTTTCAGACATTACCTGATCAAAAACCAAGTACCAAAAATGATATGCCAATTGTAGAGAGAAGGCCGAAAAAGGTCCCCGCATTTGCATTTGTTCTTGGTACTGCCTGTGAGCAGCGTTCTCTTTCACTCGCCATTTAAAATGAAGACTTAAAATATACTCGGCGCCGTTGTTACCACAGTTTCCATTATTATTGAAAACCTCATGAATTTGTCTACCGATCGCTACCCAGGTATATTTCACGACAGCGAAAAATAGTGTTCATGCGACCAGGTTCGACGAGGCAGTCACTGAATAACTGAGGTGAATGAACCACCACATGCAGTAGCGACCGAACTACAAATTAACAGGACAACTGCACATGGCGGCCGCTTCATTGTTGTCTTTTTCAGAGCGCAGCGGTTGGCTGAGTCTGAGCTGAGCTTGTCTGGCATCCGATCTGATTACATGTGACCAAATCTGAACCGATCGCACCCGACCCGGTCCTATCTGAGGTGATCGCATCTGATCTGATCGGATCCGAGCCAGTTCCGGCGAGCGCCGCCGGCGGTCGACGGCGCTAGCGTCGTCCGGTGACGCGGGTCGCCCGGTGACGAGAGTCGCCCAATAACGGTGACGAGGATCGCCCGGCGACAAGGGTCACCCGATAACGGTGACGAGGGTCGCCCGGTGGCCGGCGGAAATGTCGATCTGCTGACGAGGCGGCGTCTCGGCTGGTCCGTGGAGCCGATAACGGGACCGTCGTGTCGTGGTGTCGTGGAACGGCGCGCCGATCGTCGCTCTCGCGCGCGCGCCGCGCCGCGCCGAGACGAAAAACGCGCCACTCGTCGACCCTGCTCGTGACGGTCACGGCCGCCGCTCGCAATGTCGCGCGCGATACCATCTCGGCGCGCTGGTGCAGGTGGCCGCCACAAAAACGGCGGCGACTCAGAACGGTGACGAGAGTAGGCACCAGCGCCCGCTGGTGTGATAACCCGCCTGTATCATTTTGTCGCGCGCAGACTGGTTTGTTGTTGCGCTGATCATTTGGTCGCACGCAGTCTGGTTTGTTGTTGCGCTGATCATTTGGTCGCACGCAGTCTGGTTTGTTGTTGCGCTGATCATTTGGTCGCACGCAGTCTGGTTTGTTGTTGCGCTGATCATTTGGTCGCACGCAGTCTGATTTGTTGTTGCACTGCCACGCTGGTTTTCAAATCTGACCTGAGGTGATTTGTAGTTTCTGTGCAAGACACGTCGGTCGGGGCTCGTGTGTATTTTAACTGCGAGGCACCTAGAATGGACCCTCCAGGCTTTCAACCTCCACTCTCAATCACCACACCCAGTGGTATCGAAGTCAACAATCACCACACCACACCCTCCACTCTCAATCACCACACCCAGTGGTATCGAAGTCAACAATCACCACACCACACCCTCCACTCTCAATCACCACACCCAGTGGTATCGAAGTCAACAATCACCACACCACACCCTCCACTCTCAATCACCACACCCAGTGGTATCGAAGTCAACAAATCGATGAAACCAGTTGTGAAGCGGCTAAATCCATTAGGATCCACGTTTTTGGCTGACGGCGCCCCCACTCCCGCTCAAAACTCCCTAGACGAGATTCCAACGTCTGCGCAATTCATTCTGAGGAACGGCAAGCTGGTGAATCTCACAGATAATGATAAATCAGTAAAAAGTCTAGCTTTTGTCAGCGGCCGCTCACCCGGAATTTTTTGGTAGGGTGGAGGTGGGGTGTGGGGGTGTGGGGCTATTAACACGCGCACTGGAGGGGGGACCAAATCCGTCCAACCCTCCGTTTTTTAATACATAACTCCAGATTTTACCGGTCGATATACATCATTTTTCGCGTACCTGCTTAGACATGTCCGGCGCGTCGATTAAAATAAGAAAAACGGAAATCGGCCGAACATTTTTTCGAGTTAGGGGCCGTTGAAGTCAAAATATTTCGTGGTGCCAGACCACAAAAATCGGCGTTGATGCGCTTCCCGTATATTGGCAAAAGGAAGTGTTCTTGGCAACACTAGCGATTTGTTTGATGCATCTTGTTATGCTATTTAGTTTCAAGGTCATGTTAGGTCACCGAGGTCAAGTCAGGTCAAGTTCATGACAGGTTAATGGAACCAAACTTGGTCAACTGGAATGTTGTCATAAGTGCAAATGAATGTCACGCGATTGATGTCGCTTTGCATGTTACTCCCTACACATCCTGAAAACTGCTGTTTGTTATTGTGTGCCTGAGCGTTTCCATACTTTATTCATGTACTTCACTCCTTTATTCGCGAAGCCGATTGCGCCGAGCTGCCCAACGGAGCAGTCGGTCGGGCGGCCCGGTTCCGATAACTGGAACAGGTAACTAACCTAATAAAGTGCTGCTATATAGGTGACCTGAGGCCAAATGCCTGGTAGTAGCATCTGTATTGCATCATTAGTAATGTCCAAAACATCATTAATGCTCATTTTTGAGCATTTAAACACAATCACAGCGATCCATAACAATGATAAGCCAAGCCACGCAAAACAAGAAGATTTTGACATATGTGGCCTCATTTGACCTTGAAGATATTGACCTAAGGCTATAAAATTTGCACACAATAGAGTTCACTATCGTACCCATCCACCATGTGAATTTGTTACTCCAGCTTTAATAGGAGCCGAGATCTTAGGGGTGGGGGGCGGAATCCGTCCCCCCCTCCAGTGCGTGTACTTTTCAGAGGCCCTCCAGGGCGCGTGTTAATAACGTTCCATGTGCTTCAGTGCAAAGTTGAAGCTTTAACTGGTTTGACGCATACATTTTATTTTTTTCTAGTTTAATTGCATCGTAAAATTGGGACGAACATTTATTTTTGAGGACTTACATGAGTTGTGCTTTCGGTGAGCTTCGGTAGCCTCGGTGCGCGACTTACCTTGCATGCGACGGCGGCAAGTCTTCATGAACCTGCAAGGTGCGCCCCTCTCCTGGGTGTGCTTCTGTTTGTCAGCAATCTACATTCCAAGCCCATCACCTACCATATCTCTGAAGAAGGACAGCAGTACCCATTGGCACGGGGATTGTCGGGGAGGGGGAAGCGAAAGAAGAGCAATTTTGAAGTTGATTCTTTCCATGCCGCGTCCATGGGAATAATGTTAAGCTCGCTCAAAGCTGGAGAGGTCATTGCTGCCTGCTCTGCCCCGCCCCTAGTTTCCGTGCCCTGATAGTGCCACCAAACGTCTACGGGATCGGCATAACAGACACAGAAAGGCAAACAGTACTTTTTGTAGCCGTCAAGGTTGTTGTCGGACCGCTGAGAACGTCCACAAGTTCCTGTGGATGCTTGCAGACCATTACGAATGTCTGAGAGCCTTTACGAAAGTGTAAAGCCATTACGAATGTATATGAAATCTGACGGACGTCTACTGGTCCAAGTCGAGGTAACCGGAGTCATAACTTAGCGGTTTTTTGTTCGTTGAGAAGCATGGAACGACTTACCCCTCATAATGCTGAATCGAATTCCTTTTCAATGAAGTCCTGGTATTCTGCATCTGAATGCTTGCATAAGCGGTCTGCATGTCTTGTTCATAACACTGCCATGTTCATTTTCAGGTCTTAAAAGTTTGCCCAATGAGGACATTACAAACCTTCATTTTTGCAATGCAAAAAACGGGCCCTTAAATAAAGTGGACGAAATCTAGGAGTTGAAAATTGTGGGGTAGTCCGAGCGAGCCTACTTCGTAAAAACGACTTCCACACTTGACAATTATTTGCTACGTCACTGGTCTTATCTCACGTCTACCCACGACCAGATTCATCCACTGAGATGAGCACCACTCTATTTCACGTCTATCTCAAGTCTCATAGTCTCATCTCACGTCTATCCAGGTCCAGACTAGTCCATTCAGATGAGCATTAAAGTGATGTTATTAACATATCTGAGAGTACATAGAACATGGATATAACAAATTTGACCAGAGAGTAATGTGATCTTCCGATGCACCACGGATGACACTACCATTTTTCACATAATACGAGGACACAATCTTCCCCATCGAGTTTCATTTCAAGATACTGATCATTAAGCAATTGATTATACTGGTAAATAATGAAATAATTATGAATGTTTCTCAATATGTTCCTATATCATTACAATAATCATGCATGGTAAAAGCCATATCATCATATTACATAAGTAATTTTTCACAGCGCAACCTTAGGAGAGAGGGATTGGTTGCGAAGGGTATTTGAACTGCGAACACGGACTGCGACTTGTTGATGGTTTTCCATTTCTATAGGTTTTATATCCAACTAATTTTGTTTATGTGCTCACGGTGTTCCATTTGGCTCACTAACCTTTGCCGTCGGGTTTTCTCGCTGGTACTCAGGTGTACCACCACGACCTAGAAAGTTTGGGGACTTCGGTATTTGGCGCGATTATTTTCATGCATCGTCCATTTGCGCAATGCAAAGTGCCGAAATGTTGGGGAACCTGATCCCCTGCATTTCCACCTCCCTCTCGTGGCGAGGCCCATGCTGGTGATGGGATGAGCTTTCTACCCCTGGTAATTGGCAAAGCCGTGGACCATTAATCGCTGCGCAATATTGAAAAGAAAACTTGCCGATAGCTACCATGGGTGAAGAACATAACGTATTTAAGAGAAGCTCCCGCTTCCTCGTACTAGCGCTTCAAGGTTTGACCAGTGCTAGGCTCTTCAAAGATCCCTCGCATAAGAAGGCAACGTCTACTAGGTTGGATGCGGAAATTATTTCTTCTTCTTTTAGCAGGATCTACTTTTGAAATCGACAAGCGATGTTGAAAGGGTTGTTGGTCAGCGTAGGCATGTCCATTTTTTGTCGTTTGTTTTGTAAGAGGTGCCATAATCTGAGAAGGTAAGCAAATAGGAGTGACCTTTTCAACCTAACGAAAGTGCACTTTCGGTGCAGAGTGCTATCTATAGCTTGTGCTGCTACCCGTCGATTGGGTGCGACCTGCCTCTAGAGAAAACTAAGAGCACTCCTCAGGTACAACACGCATATTGCTCCTTCCCGTGGCAATCTTTCGACGGGGCGCAGAACATCAGCCCATGAGCTGCTCGTCTCAGCCTGGTGCTTCGGTGACAGCACTGCCATCTATCCGTCATGCTTTGAACTGGCCACGGACCGGCGGACCGGCGGGCCTGTTCCTCGCTCACCGCACGGCCGTTTCAGTACCAATAACAACCGGCAACGTCATGGAAAGCCCGCCCACACACCGTAAAACGATACACTCGTGTGCTGCTGAGTGTCACCCCATGGACAAAGGAAGCATGACGGTGTAGGACTGAACACAGCGCAAAGTCGCTGCCGTCCTTCCATCTTGACGCATATCAACATCCATATTCACGAGAAAATTACTTTATTAAACGGAAAAGAGTCGGATTAGTGTATCGCCTCGTACCATCTATGAGGTCTGCTGAGAACGTTTTAGGGTAGGTACAGCGGACGTAGAAGAGCCGAATTGCAAAACACCATACTAACCCACCTGACAACCCTGCGTGGCATGCTTAGACTAACCCGCTACTAACAACTAACACGCGGCGGCCGGCGTGATAGGCGGTGTGGACAATTACCTCCTTGTTCGCACGGTAAAGATCCCTCGGTGCTCTTCGATAAGAGTACGCTGAGGCCGGCACCCTGGCAAAATCAACTTCTCGCCACTCTCAAAACACCGCCACCCCCACCCAAACTACAAATTATTTTGTGGAGGAGTAAAGTAAAATTAAAATAATTTAGACATCAGAGAGATGTCCCCAACCCAGTCTCAAGCACCTAAAATATCACACAAACTATAACGTAAATTCCCTTAACGTAAATGTTCACTTGCCTGCACCTTGATCGCAAACACTCGCCTTTATAGACAGACATGTAACGTACTCGCTTTAAAGGCGGCGCAAATGACCTTTATGGTCCGGCACGCATAAAAAATCACTCCCCCTCCCGTTTTCGGGTAGCGAAGAACGGAGACCCTGTCGGGCCGCCCGCAAAAGCAGGCTGCCAAACGACCATTTGCGGTATCAGTGGGGTCGGTGGTGCCGGTGAGAAGCTCTGCAAACCACAGACAGCCATAACGCCATGCGACCTTCAAATGCCACGGGTGAACGCCCGTCACGAGCAGCAATGAGCTATAGCTGGCACCATCAACGCAGCGTTTCTTCCGGCTCACTTCAGGAGATCGCAGAGAAGCAAATTCGGTTGTTCACCACACGAGCCATGCGGCCGGAGCACGGGAGCAGGACCGGTGGAGCTCATGGCCACGGCCACGGTCACGGTCACGGTCACGGTCACGGTCACGGTCACGGTCACGGTCACGGTCACGGTCACGGTCACGGTCACGACCACGGTCACGGTCACGACCACGGTCACGGTCACGGCCACGGTCACGGTCACGTCTCACAGCCACATCTCACGGCTACGTATCACCGCCACATATCACGGCCACATCTCACGGCCATGTCTCACAGCCACGGTTACGGAAATGGCCACGTCTCACGGCCATATCTCACGGCCACGGTTACGGCAATGACCACGTCTCACGGCCATGTCTCGTGGCCACGTCTCACTGCCACATCTCACGGCCACGTCTCACGGCCACGTCTCACCGCCACGGCCACATCTCACGGCCATGTCTCACGGCCATGTCTCACGGCCACGGCTACGGCAATGACCACGTCTCGCGACCACAGCCACGGCCATGGCTACGTCTCACGGCCACGACCGGGTCGGCTTGGCAACCTCCTCGTCAGTGCGGCGGAAAACTCGCTTGAGACAACACCTCGGGGCGACAAGGCGCGGCGACGGAAAATCCTGAGTTGATGGACGGCATGATGCAGACGGAATGGATCGCTACCATCACGCACCGATCTCGGCGGCCACTGCAGAGTGCCGGACAGACCCTTCAACACGCCCCGGGACCTGCGGGCACCTGCAGACATTCAACCTCAACGACCCTGAACACTCATCGTCAACCTAACTCCCTGTACTCTTATATTTTAATTCGCTCTTGTCTGTTTGGATGTTTTAATTGACCGTTGTAAAAGAAGAATATCGTGCATAGCCACTGATCGGCTTTATCTTCAAGTGGCAACCTAGAGTTGGCGTTTGACATACATTAAGGTGGTTATCAGTTGCATGCCATTGTACTGACAGGGCGACCAGATAAAACCAAACCTACAAGAGAGAACAAGCTTTCAGCTCCATGTCATCGTTTGATCTTACCTGGTGTAGGCTTGCAGATGAACATTTCCCCTTTTCCCTTCGGCTTCGCTCTCTCTCTCTCTCTCTCTCTCTCTCTCTCTCTCTCTCTCTCTCTCTCTCTCTCTCTCTCTCTCTCTCTCTCTCTCTATCTACCTATCTATCATATCTATATATATATATATATATATATATATATATATATATATCCATCTATCTATCTACCTCTCTCACTCACACACACACATGCACCCAGATGCACACACACACACACACACACACACACACAGATACACACACACACACACACACACACACACACACACACACACACACACACACGAGTTTTTGCTTTGCATTTATCTGGACTGCATGTTGCTGATTATCACTTGTATCGTCTCTATCACTCTCCCGCCAGTTGTTATTCGCGTCATGCAAAACTGGCATCCCATCAGACAGCCATGCATGGACTTGGGACATTTGTATATGTGTTTCAAGTCTTCTATTCATCTGGCAACAATAGCATTCCTTGTTGACAAATGGCCTGCTGAAGCTGGCTGCTCCAGATGAAGTGTGGTGGGGGTCAACATACGGAGAGTTCATGTGCAACCATCCGAGAGGTAGCTGCCAACTCGGAGCTTTGTCACGCCGCAGTGGTGCATTGTGCCTCACCCCCCACCAACCCCACCTGCCGCTTTCATCCTCCATACAGCCAACAACGCCTGACATCTGACTAGTCGAGATACAGCCAACAACACCCAGCACCTGATTAGTCGAGATACAGCCAACAACACCCGACACCTGATTAGTCGAAATACAGCCAACAACACACGACACCTGATTAGTCGAGATGCAGCCAACAACACCCGACACCTGATTAGTCGAGATACAGCCAACAACACCCGACGCCTGATTAGTCGATATACAGCCAACAACACCCGACACGTGATTAGTCGAGATACAGCCAACAACACCCGACGCCTGATTAGTCGAGATACAGCCAACAACACCCGACACTTGACTAGTCGAGATACAGCCAACAACACCCGACACCTGATTAGTCGAGGTACAGCCAACAACACCCGACACCTGATTAGTCGAGGTACGGGGACGGCCGACGGGTTCGTGTGATGGACAAGTACACGATGAGAGAAGCAGTCGGTCAGGTGGAACGCTGCAGCACGTGCAATCACTGGCCTGTTCCGAGAACACGTGGATGCCTTGATCACGTCGTGATCACTAGTCGCCATTGGACGCCGCTCTCCGCCGATGTTTCGCACTCTTGCTACTGAAGCGCCGCTTCTCAAAGAACACCCTAAAACACCTGGCCAAAGCTCGAAGTGGGATGAGCCGCGCCAACTGTAAGGGTTTGTCTGGCGCCAGAGCGTAATTAAACTTGACCTGCGTCAAAAAGGCGGCCGTATGGGGCCCAATCCACAGCGAGAATGGCCCATCAGAGCAACGGTGATCTTCTGACAAAGCCGAGACTTTATAAATATCTCGCCCTGTGACCATTACGTACAGTTATGACGCGGACGCGCCGGCGGCCGGCCAGTTTATACTGGCTGCCAGATGGGAGTCGCCCGGCGGCCGGCCAGTTTATACTGGCTGCCAGATGGGAGTCGCCCGGCGGCCGGCCAGTTAATACTGGCTGCCAGATGGGAGTCGCCGGCGGCCGGCCAGTTTATACTGGCTGCCAGATGGGAGTCGCCCGGCGGCCGGCCAGTTTATACTAGCTGCCAGATGGGAGTCGCCCGGCGGCCGGCCAGTTTATACTGGCTGCCAGATGGGAGTCGCCCGGCGGCCGGCCAGTTTATACTGGCTGCCAGATGGGAGTCACCCGGCAGCCGGCCAGTTTATACTGGCTGCCAGATGGGTGTCGCCCGGCGGCCGGCCAGTTTATACTGGCTGCCAGATGGGAGTCGCCCGGCGGCCGGCCAGTTTATACTGGCTGCCAGATGGGAGTCGCCCGGCGGCCGGCCAGTTTATACTGGCTGCCAGATGGGAGTCACCCGGCAGCCGGCCAGTTTATACTGGCTGCCAGATGGGAGTCGCCCGGCGGCCGGCCAGTTTATACTGGCTGCCAGATGGGAGTCGCCCGGCGGCCGGCAAGTTTATACTGGCTGCCAGATGGGAGTCGCCCGGCGGCCGGCCAGTTTATACTGGCTGCCAGATGGGAGTCGCCCGGCGGCCGGCCAGTTTATACTGGCTGCCAGATGGGAGTCGCCGGCGGCCGGCCAGTTTATACTGGCTGCCAGATGGGAGTCGCCCGGCGGCCGGCCAGTTTAAACTGGCTGCCAGATGGGAGTCGCCGGCGGCCGGCCAGTTTATCTGGCTGCCAGATGGAGTCACCCGGCAGCCGGCCAGTATACTGGCTGCCAGATAGCCCCAGAAGGGGGGCCGGGCCATTTATACTGGCTGCCAGATGGGAGTCGCCCGGCGGCCGGCCAGTTTATACTGGCTGCCAGATGGGAGTCGCCCGGCGGCCGGCCAGTTTATACTGGCTGCCAGATGAGAGTCGCCCGGCGGCCGGCCAGTTTATACTGGCTGCCAGATGGGAGTCGCCCGGCGGCCGGCCAGTTTATACTGGCTGCCAGATGGGAGTCGTCTGGCAGCCGGCCAGTTTATACTGGCCGCCAGATGGGAGTCGCCCGGCGGCCGGCCAGTTTATACTGGCTGCCAGATGGGAGTCGCCCGGCGGCCGGCCAGTTTATACTGGCTGCCAGATGGGAGTCGCCCGGCGGCCGGCCAGTTTATACTGGCTGCCAGATGGGAGTCACCCGGCAGCCGGCCAGTTTATACTGGCTGCCAGATGGGAGTCGCCCGGCGGCCGGCCAGTTTATACTGGCTGCCAGATGGGAGTCACCCGGCAGCCGGCCAGTTTATACTGGCTGCCAGATGGGTGTCGCCCGGCGGCCGGCCAGTTTATACTGGCTGCCAGATGGGAGTCGCCCGGCGGCCGGCCAGTTTATACTGGCTGCCAGATGGGAGTCGCCCGGCCGGCTAGTTTATACTGGCTGCCAGATGGGAGTCGCCCGGCGGCCGGCCAGTTTATACTGGCTGCCAGGTGGGAGTCGCCCGGCCGGCCTGAGTGTGTACCTGCCAACGACCACCACGTGAGGTCAGCCCAGCGGACGACCCGCCGCCCCACTGACAGGTCAGCCGGTGACCACCGAACAGAAGGGTGCACAGTATACACATCCCCCGCGTTGCAGGCGTGGCGTACCTCTCGTCTCTTGACCCGCTGGATACGGGTTGATTTCATGAAGCTCTCATCGCCTGCACCAGTCACATTGACCGTGACCTTGACCTTGATCGTGATCTTGACCTTGATCGTGACCTTGGCTTTCATCGTTACCTTGACATTGACGGTGACCTTTGGCCAGAAGAAGGGATGAAAAGATACGGAGTACCAGGGGAAGCAGGGCTTATATTTTTTCCAGCCCGTGTTGTGCAGGTCGGAAGCCCAGGCTAGCCTCAGAGGGGGTTCTAGTAGCCGGACATGCTCGCCCCCTCGCTCGAAAGTGTCAACGGCCCCGACGAAGAGTCGGCCGTTCCTGCTCACACGTTGTGGAGCCAGACTTAAACTTGATGTCAATTAAACAATCTGCTCTCCAAGGATACCCCACATGTCAATGAGCGAGGGCGTCCGAAGAGGTGCCCGCCGTGTGCCCTCTGCATTCGTCGCAGTTTTCCAGAGACAGTACGTCTGGTGGGGAATTGGTGCACTGGCGGCGCCGTCTGCCGGCCGACCTGACCCGGCCGACAGACGACCTGATCTGACCTGCCCACGGCGTCACCCGGCCCGGCAGGCTGCCACCCACCACTGCTGTTCCGTGTGCCGACCTGACCCGGCCCGGCCGGAGATGTCTGGAGTCGGCCCGGCCGCCGCCGTGCCGCCTTTTTGTCGACGGTCGTCCGTTTTTACGGCGCGGCCAGTGTCCGCAGTTTATGGCGCACCACGCGCCACGACCGCAGCCAACTGGCGCCACCAATTAGGCAGACTTAATTGCCGGCTGCGTACTACGCACGTGCAGTCTCTTGTGGAGGGCGTTGTGGACGACGTAGCGGTGCTGACGCCGGTAAGCACGTGCAGACTCGCGCCTAAAAACGACAGAGGGGTCATCCAGGATCAAATTCTGCTAAAATCGAACAGATATAGACGTTCGGAGCAGTTCGACTCCAAATTGTCGGACTCGTGTGTTGACGCACTCTCCGATTTGTCTGTGGTTCCCTCACTCGTCCTGGACCATTTCCCCATCCCTGAAGGAAAAATTCAAGTTCTGCTGTTCAGCATCGGCAAGCACAAGGCCTGTGAACCCGGTGGACCGAGTGCCCGCGTGCTGTATGAGTGCGCAGCAGAGCTGGCCATTCCTCTGGAAATCCTATGCAAATTATCCATTGCCCAAGCCGAACTTGCCCGATTTTTGAAAGACACCAGCATCATACCAGTGCATTAAAAAAAGGAGAAGAAATTCCAGCCACTACCGCAGCATCTCTCTTCTCCCTTTCTGCGCCAAACTTCCAGAAAAGGAAGCTTCCCACTCCCTTTTTGCACACTGTTTGCCATCACTACCACTCAGCCACCACGTATTCCCACGTAAGCGATCCTGTGTATCCAACCTCAGTATATTCCCGCCGCACAGTCGGGACTCGGTCCAGGAGGGCACGCCGAGTGACTTTACATACACACATTGGTCATCGGCCTTCACTGGTGTAACTGCCTTTGCTCCACGAGCTCAAAATGCTTTTCTTCAACGTCACAAGACGTGCACAATCCTGGATTCAGTTCTAGCGGACCAGACCGCCAACAGCGAGTCGTTCTTGACGGCAAGCTTTTGGGCTGGATCCCAGTCAAATCGGAGGTCCCCGAAGGCAGTGTGTGTGACCCACTCCTCTTCATTTGCTTCACCGTTGTCCTCCATGCCCTCATCTAGACCAACTGCATCATGTTCGCTGACGACATCAAATTGTACCACCGAGTCTCATCCTTGCCGGCACCGAAGTCCTTCAGGATAACTTTGACCGTCTCTCCTCTTGGTCGCGTACATGGCATCTAAAATTGAACCCAATAAAATGTAACACAAAGTCCTCTTCCCTACGAACATCAGTCATCCCAGCCATATACACACTGCACGTCATCGCTTTAGAGAGCCGTACCGATACCCGGGATTCAGGTGTATTACTCGACACAAGGCTCACAATTACCCCCATATTGACTTCACCACAGCCAAGGCGAACCTCATGCTTGGTCTTGCCATTCACAGCATACAGTTTTCCATGCGCCGCAACAGAGCTCACTTTGATCACAAGACAATGCTGTGTGCCTCTTGCGCCCATGTTCTCTCCACCCTTGAGTACGGCTGTGTTGTGTGGGCTGGGGAAGCTGTTACCCACATGGAACGCCTGGACCGAGTAGGGCACAGGTTCCTCATGTGGCTGGCTCTCAACCTGGATAAGCCCATCGTCAGCTTATATTACATCACTCCATTGTCTCATTTTAGCGTTCACTCTATTAAGCCCCGACCGGCACAACACGATCTGACCATCCTGCACAACATTTACCACACGGGAATTGACAGCCCTAGTCTGCTGTTGGCGTTCAGCCTGTCCGTGCCGAGGCGCGCGGCACGTACCCTCTGTGAAACGTCTCTTTTGCTAGATTAAACGCTGTTCATCGTAGTCTGTTCACTCGTATCCCCTCCCAACGTAACTCACACCTCAACGCTTTTAGAACCGTTGACTTGCGCACGTCCACCGCGTTCTGTTACAAATATAACGTCGAAAACTGCACCAACTCGCTGGGCACATACCTACGTACAAACCGTGTATGTGTGTCTGTGTGTATTTATTATCAGCTCATGGTATTCATTGTGACTTCTCTGTATTTATTGTGACTGAACTGTTCTAATTGCTGACTGCATTAGTAATTGGGAACAAGAGCCTGCTGATATGCATGACAATACAAATATAAATACAAGTTCCCTGATAAGCCTGGAAAATACCTCGGCGGTACAGTAGTATAGCCTCAAATATTTATGAACTGCAAAATTTGAAAGCTGATGATGGGTGGCCATTGTTAGATGATTCACTATTGCTCATTGTTAGTACATCGACCAAGTTATGCAAACGGCTAGATACGTTTTCGGCGTATCTAGCCGTATTCTAGATCGGCCTCAAAGTCGTCCCCGATAACTATATTTATCCGCAATGTGGACAAATTGAATCCCAATTTGTGTATAGCGTGTGCTTGTGTGAGTCAGATGCAGAATTCGACACAGCATGTAGGGGTCGCGTTCCCTGTATTCCACACATTATGTAGAGGTCGCGTTCCCTGTATTCCACACATTATGTAGGGTCCCGTTCCCTGTATTCCACACATTATGCGAGGGTCCCGTTCCCTGTATTCCACACATTATGTGAGGGTCCCGTTCCCTGTATTCCACACATTATGTGAGGGTCGCGTTCCCTGTATTCCACACATTATGTAGAGATGCGTTCCCTGTATTCCACACCTTGTGAAGGGGTCGCGTTCCATGTATTCCGTACCTTGTGTAGGGGTCGCGTTCCCTGTATTCCACACATTATGTGAGGGTCGCGTTCCCTGTATTCCACACATTATGTAGAGATGCGTTTCCTGTATTCCACACATTGTGAAGGGGTCGCGTTCCATGTATTCCGTACCTTGTGTGGGGGTCGCGTTCCCTGTATTCCACACATTATGTAGAGATGCGTTCCCTGTATTCCACACATTGTGAAGGGGTCGCGTTCCATGTATTCCGTACCTTGTGTGGGGGTCGCGTTCCCTGTATTCCACACATTATGTAGAGATGCGTTCCCTGTATTCCACACAT
>JAOTOM010004982.1:75000-302500 GCA_034440615.1 Ashinkailepas kermadecensis
TCAAAGTAGTGTGCGGATGTAGTATCCAGTGTAGTATGCAGATGCGGCCTCCAGTGTTGTGTGCGTATGTAGTGTCTAGTGAATTGTGCAGATGCAGTATCCAGTGTAGTGTGCGGATGTAGTGTCCAGTGAAGTGTGCAGATGCAGTGTCCAGTGTAGTATGCAGATGCAGCGTCCAGTGTAGTGTGCATATGTAGTGTCCAGTGAAGTGTGCAGATGCAGTGTCCAGTGTAGTGTGCGGATGTAGCGCCCAGTGTATTGTGCGGATGTAGTGTCCAGTGTAGTGTGCGGATGTAGTGCCCAGTGTAGCGTGCAGATGCAGTGTCCAGTGTAGTGTGCAGACCTACCGCCAGTCGCCCCAGCCAGTGGACGTCAACTGATGTTCGGTTGACCGACCTTGATGGTGAATGGAAGTAGCAGGGATGTATGCGATCGCGAGCCGAGTAGACAGTGAGCCAGGTGCAGTCGGCCAATGGGTGGCGAAATGTGGACTTCCACGTCAACCTTGCCCCGTCGGGGGGCGTGTTTGCTTCTTTGTTTGCTCAGACGTTTCGCTGGTGCTGTGATAGTCGCTGAACAGTCGCTACCCCGTCGCCACAGACAGTCGCTGTGACAGTCGCTACCCCGGGCTGGCCGTGAGTAAGAGGCGCCTTTACTTCCCGAACGCAGCTGGCCCACTTGTGATAACTTGACGATACCCAGTGTTTCAATGTACTTGGATGACACCAAACCAACTTTGCATATCACATTCACAATGGTCAGCTGCATTCTTTTCGTCGATGGACAGTGAAATGCACCGCTGCAGATTTCCTCATCAATAATGGCTGTAGATGAGCATGTAATTAAATACTTACAACTGATATTGTCTTCGAGCGGATTTGGTCAGCTTTATATATATATATATATATATATATATATATATATATATATATATATATATATATATATAGGGTTCTTGTTGGGAGCACAGTTATGTGCCAGCCCGCCACGAAGCCCTGGCTCCGACACTGATCTCATGAAGACATAAAGACATAAAAGATCAGTGCAACTATGAGCCACAAGGGCCCTTCTTGGTTGCACTTTGTGCACTGAACCAGTTGCCCACCAAATCTGTCAATCAACCCTCCCTGGAATACAGAAAAAACAAGCCCCCTATTCTTATAATGATTGTCTATGCAGTTTTTAAAGATGTTCAGTGTGTTGCTACTGACAATTGTTCCTGGCAGCTGGTTCCAGTGTTCTACTACCCTGTTGGTGAAGAAAGACTGTCTTAACCTTGTCCTGCTGTGATTAACTTTAATTTTGAATTGATGACCTCTAATTGCATCATTTCTGTTAAATTCAAACATTTTCCTGAGATATCCCTGTTCCTGACCATGAACAAATTTAAAAACCTCAATGAGATCTCCTCTCAGCCTTCTATATCTAAGTGAAAACATATTAAATTTCTTCAATCTTTCCTCATATGCCAGGTTGCCTATACCATTAACCATTTTTGTTGCCCTCTTTTGTACTCTCTCTAAAAGCCAACAATCTTTCTCATAAGTAGGGGACCAAGCTTGGACACAGTATTCTAAATGTGGCCTGACATATGCACAGTAAAGCTTCCTGATGACCTCCTCACTTTTGTATGACACATTCCTCTGTATCGCCCCAAGCATTCTTAGTGCCTTCTTCCTGACTTCTTTGGTCTGTTCTGATGCCCCAAATTTTGTGTTCAAAATAACACCTAAGTCCTTCTCCTGCTGAGTCACAGATAGTACTTGGCCATCCATCAAGTATGGCGCCTTCATATGCTGCCTACCTACATGCATGGCTTTGCACTTATCAAAATTAAACTTCATTTGCCATTTTTCGGACCACTTCACAAGCTCGTCTAAGTCGTTCTGCAGCAAAACCTGCTCATTGTGCCCTGTTATTGCCCTAAAGATCTTCAAATCATCCGCAAATTTCAAAACCTTACTATCTAGGCCACATTCAATGCTATTCACAAATATAATGAACAACAGTGGCCCCAGTACCGACCCCTGAGGGACTCCACTAAGAACATTTTGCCATGATGACTTTGTACCATTAAGCATCACTCTCTGCTGTCTGTCTGAAAGCCACAACTCAATCCATTTTAGGATGCTACCTGCAATGCCATGGACCTGAAGCTGCATCATTAGCCGTTTATGGGGTACCTTGTCATCTCACATTGAGCGCAGACGACTAAATCCGCTCGAAGACGATATCAGTTGTAAGCATTTAGTTCATGGAAGAAATTAAGCTGATACATCTTTTATTTGGCCACTGAGAAGAATAATCAGGTCATAAATAATGTTTTGTCGCTAAAATCAAGTTAGGCAGTGCCCGGAGTGCCTTAATGGTTGCGCCGCCACTGCGTGAGATACCAAATCCCATCGTAATGGAACAACGATGTCCAACATGAACAATATGGTCTGCCTGATGCATACAGTGCGATATGAAATCAACAGTGCTCGAGCAAGCCCGACCTAAGATAGTTCTTATGCCTCCAGCAGAGGAATTCGAGAGGCCGATTGTGTTTAGCGATCCACGACAGATGACGGTGCTACACTGCGTTTAGCGACCCACGTCAGATGAGTGCGCTGCACGGGGTTTAGCGACCCATGGCAGATGAGTGCGCTGCACGTGGTTTAGCGACCCACGACAGATGAGTGCGCTACACGCGGCTTAGCGACCCACGTCAGATGAGTGCGTTACACGGGGTTCATGCGGAGTAAACAAAGAGGCCGACAGGACCTGGCCGCTTTGCAGCGCCTGCCGGCGTGGGCACAATGTCACACAATGTCGCACAATGTCGCACAATGTCGCAAAAAGCTCGCACACACGGCGTGCGTGCGCCGGGCGGTCGTGTTTTTAGCGTCGGCGTCAGTGCCACTCGGGCGTGCGCGCCGAGCCGACCTTGTCCTTGAGTGGAATCCCAGGCGGCCGGCCGGCGTTTATTGAGGGGATCTTGGCCCGGCGGCGGCGGTTATGCCGGCATTCGGAGGCGGCAGGCGGGCACGTCGCCGCACCACGCGCTGGGTGCGATCGCGGGTTGCGACGCCTTTTTGCCGCCCGATCGATTCCCGATCAAGCCCCGATCGGTCGCCTGAAGTGAAACGGTGACTCCGGCGACAGCGGCGACAACGGCAGTCGCACCACCGGAAGTGTGCTGTTAATGGGGTCATCGAGGTCAATATACATTATTCGGAGATTACACATAATGCTGACGCCGGTGCAAAAACGGCACATGGATGGATGGGAAGCTAATATACGCGCACGCCAAAAAAAGCACATTTGAGCGATCGAAAATGACATCTGGGGTTTCGCGGACGGTCGTTAAAACTCGATTCGGCTGCACGGGTATCTTGAAATGTCGCAGTTCGTCTCATGGCCACGCTGACTTTGTTCTTTGTCAGAAAAACAACCAGACACACGCATCGGGAGGGCAGACACAAGCGGAGCGCTTTACGCAGCAGCAGTTGCCGGAGGCTCAGGCAAGCCATCATACTCTGCACCTGTACGTGCACAAATCAACAAAATCCTAGAAGCACTCTGTTGCATACGCTTGCAGCATAAACCATACATTCTCGACGACAATTTTTCCTAAATGTCCCGCAATCCAATAATTCAAAGTGGTCAAAGGCATAAAGCCAAGCCGGTTTTCACATTATTGCAATGCAGACGCACATTGCCTTCGCAATGCAATGCCGTATTGGCGGCATTTCAGATCTGCCAGAGTCCGGATACATTTCCGTCGCAGCCGATTCCTCAAACGCCGATTTCACAACCGACGTGGGTCGAAACCCCACAATATATCCGAACGGCTGCGGACCAGGGAAAAAACGAATCATTGACCTTGGGAGCAGCGTCGATGACCTTAACAGGGCGGGGACCCCAGGAATCCCAACAGCCCGTACAGTCGAGGCGCGCGCACTTGGCGCGCCCGGCTGTCGGAGCGGCGCTGCGACGGAGAATCGCAGCGCCCCGTTAACACGCTCCCACGATCCCTCACCTGGGACCAGCGTGACCTTCAGAACGCATACTGTCCGGCACTCATGCCCGGCACCGGCCTGCGCAGTCGTGATGCGGTTCGGACCGAGCCGCGATCACCAGCCCACGTCCTTCGACAGCGGATGCGACAGACATTTTTTGCTCCTCCCTCTCTGAAAGGGGTAGGCGGATTGCTTATTTCACACATATTACAGCAACTTAGTTGATTCGTGCTTGACATGGAACGGAAGCAGCCCGGCTGGAGTATTTTTGGGGCAGTGGCCAGGCACTCATGGGCATCGATGCGTGAAATAAGATGCGACAGGCCAAGGTGAGTTGTCTGGCATTTGAGAGACAATTTTATGAAACTGATGTCTCTCAAGTAGCAGAGCTTAGGATAATGGGACATTGGCCGACGATGTTGTCTGGAGAGCAAAAATTACTTCTTCCTACCCACAGAGCAAAAGAACAGCACACACATGTCTGAAGGTAAGTATATATGCGTGGAACAGGAGCGGCACTGGGTAAAATTAGGCTATTTGAGTGATCGGCGGCATGATCCCTTTTTGCGTCAATGGGAGTCTTGGACTTCTCTTACTGCTCATTGCGCTGGTCGTGCACGCGACCACTGAGGGGTTGGCCAAGGCTCGATATTGCCAATTCGATTAATCAACATCCATGACCCTTTGAAGAAATATGGGTCAGATTGTCAGATTAACCATTGACTCTCACAATGTTCTGGATCCGCCCATTGCAGAAAGGCCCTGGATTGATTATTAGGATCCATGCAGGTTTAGGTAGTACGATTAAATATCATGCATGTTTCTGATTGAAATAATGCGGGTGTTTATTTTTACGTGCAGCATTTTCAACATTGCAATCTATATATATATATATATATTGTACTAGTTAAGATGGAATTACAAATTGTGAAAACACAGAGCAATGGGAGCATAGCTTTATTAACAACGTTTCGGCTCACGCCTTTCTCAAGCTATACATAGCTTGAGAAAGGCGTGAGCCGAAACTTTGTTAATAAAGCTATGCTCCCAATGCTCTGTCTTTTCACCACCACTATTATATATATATATATATATATATATATATATATATATATATATATATATATATATATATATGTATATATATATATATATATATATATATATATATATATATATATATATGTATATATATATATATATATATATATATATATATATATATATATATATATATGTGCAACCAAATTGTGGACTCGACGTCGCCATTCCATCTAATCTTGAATGATTTGATGAAAGTCTATCAACATATTATTGCATCCATGTTTGTCCGCATCTCTGAAAGCCAAATGTTCAATAATGCATTTTTAAATAAAGGAAGCTGGTATGCTGCGTTAACAAGCCGAATTGAGTCGCGTCTAGGAAAAAGAACTCATGGTGAAACTAAGGTGAGAGCAACTTGTAATTTGGTGGTACGAAAGCGTGCACATCACATCATTCTCCAAAGACATTCACTGCATGGTGATGGGGCTGCCATTTTCCCATAAGCTTCACTGAGGTAGCAAGCTATGTTGGTGGCTGTCATGGTACCTTCAGCCGCTTTACCTACAACAACAATACATTTCTGACGCACTGTTGACGGAAGTGCATGTTTGCTGACGTTAATTTTAACCGCCACTCATTAAAGTTCACACCGACCTCGATGCAGTGACTGACAAGAGGATCGCTGGGTGTGGGCTCGCTCCCGGAGGCAAGCTTGCAACCTGGTGTCACGGATCCGCGGTACCATTGACCATGGACATGGTCTTTGGGGCCAACAAATTGTCTGCGCAAGATGTTTGTCAGAACAGTATTAATGATGTGTATGTCACTCTGAGCACATGTTGACTGATTATATATTTTGTGCACCCCCATTGTGTTACGTGATTATTTGTGTGAACGGCACCGACAAGACTATGCACTATGTCCCATTAACCAAGTGTCGAAAGTTTTCATGACCCTGATCGTAACAGCGAGCACAATCTGCTACATTGCATTCCGCGTTGGTGTTTTGCGCTTGCCATTCCCAGGTAGCAAAGCGTGGTATTTGATATCTCGTGCGTAGCACACTGAAAGCTTTCTTCACCTCTGGTCGCTGGCTACAAAATTTCGCGTGTTAGACTGCGCCGCATTGCACGTGCTAACTCATGTCGCATTGCAGTCTCCATCAGGTGGCAAGCTGTGCCGTTAGCCTTTTAGAAGACACCTACCAACGTGCTACTGCAGTCTCCGTCGGGTGATAAGCTGCGCTGTTACACTGTTAGATATCTACCAACGTGCTATTGCAGTCTCCACTGGAGAAGCAAGCCGGACTCGATTGGCCACCTCTGAACAGCTGAAGCTAAATATTCCCGCGAACAATTCCAAAACGACGAAACCGCCAAGTTCAAACACCAAAAGCTGCCAAATGTCCGCCATCGCTTGATTGGAGAAGGCTGTAGCACCACCAAGCACAGGAGCACGGAGTCTGTAACAGATAGTAGTTGTCCATGCACTGAAGTCGTTAAAAAACCTAGCTCTGAGGTTCATCTAGTTAATCTTGAGGAATGTAAGATACAAGCTAAGTTATTTTATTTGTTTCAACAAATCCCATCTGCTACAGACTCCGTGCTTCTCCTGACGGTCTTGCTCTATTCGAACAATGGCGGACATTTGGCAGCTCTTGGCGTGGCGAACTTGGTAGGTTGGACGTTTTATAATTGTTTATGGGGATGTTTAGCATCAGCCCTCTGAACGGCCATTGCGTGAATGAGAGGTCCTCAATCAAGGACGTATGAATGAGAGAAATATTGTGAAAGGCCAAATACGCAATATAATATTTGCATGGAACGCTCATGCATAGGGTTAATAGTTAAGATTGCAAATGTTGGAGACCATGACTCGCTGGTTTCTTGTTCCTACGCCCATGGCTTCAATCATAGTCAGATAATGCAGCATTGCAGGCATAGCAGCCGCAATAACAACTTTGCAGCCGCAATGCCATTCGAACACCTTATGCAACTTGTAACCATAGCATGACTGTTGATCATTCACCAATAATATCAGGCTCGGTTCAAAAGTTCAAGAGTAGGATGTCAGATACATTGAGGCGAAGGATGTCGTTATTACAATTTAATTGTAATGACGGCGAACAAGAATATAAATTGCTATTACAATGCATGAACTTGCCAATCAAAATTGTTCTGAATTTGTCACGATGAATCTCGTCCGCTTAAAACACATTTATATCCATTCAAAAATATAATTTTTTACCATTCATTGAGCTTAATAACAGAACGGATGCCACCCCTCAAGCAGTTTTTGTTCGGCACATCTGAGCCCGTTAAGCCCAGGATAACTTGAACAGGGTAAGAGCTATTTATTTCTTTAATTACTTTACTTTTCCAGTCTATTCGAAACACACTCATAATCCGAGTTCTGCCCAGCATCTCGCGGAGCCCAGTCCACCTAGCGCCCGCTGTTAGCCCATGTCCTCTTCAGCACCTACTATATCCCAGTCCACCCGACGCCCACGGCATGTCACGGTGTGCCTCACATTCACCACATTCACCACATTCGCCACGTCGCAGCCAGCCGGCGCCCTCTGCCGGCACCCCTGGACCCTGCACGCCTCCACTCTGGCGGTGATCGCCAACACTGATGGAAACATCGGCCCAGACCCACGGACGGCCGCCGCGCGGGAGGCCTTCAGAAAAACTCGGTGCCACCGCGGCCGTGACGACTGTAACTGGCACCAGGCCGGGGAAGTGCGCCTGTCCGGAAAAACAGGCCGCCAGAAAAACCCGACCCGAACTCGTCATCCCACTGAAGAATGCCGGTACGAACAGAGAGCGAACAATGGCCCACAGCACGCAGAATTATGCAAGCATTGGTATGCGAGCTAAAAAGGCAACGGCGACCGACTCCGCGGCCCCGTTCTGCGACGCTTCCATGGCCGCGCACTTCCAAGTCGCAGCAAACACAAAACGCCGCGGCCGCGTCGGCGGCGTCGGCGGCGATTTCGCGGTGCAACGACGGCGGCGCGCGTGCGGCCGTCACTCAGCCGCGTTCAACGAACCGCGACCGGAGACTGTACACGCGGCTGCAGGAGGCTGTACATTCCAGCAAAGGCCGCTAGCCGGGCAAGGCCAAGGCTGGGGCCGGCGGCCGACGCCGTGTCGTCGTTGCAGGCCATTGCTGCGGCGGCGCCACTCGGCCATGTAATCACCAACAGAGACTGCCCGCGCGCCCCTGCTAATGACACGTGCACGGCAGGCGGCCGGCAATGCATCAGCGGGACGAGGCGCCGAGCGCGTCCAATGACACGGCGGCGCTGCCGGTCGGCACCGTTACTGCGTGTGTCGTGCCAGTCATCGCACGCGCGCTCGTCACATCACGCGCCGCGCCAGCCAGCCCGCCACGTCGGCCCTCACGCCCCGGCCACCCGGCCGGGCCGGCGGTCAGCGCGCGTCCAGCGATTGTCCGCACAATCAGCAATCAGCCGGCTCGATTTTCGGTCCACCGCCGGCGGCCGGCGAGTCGACGCACGCACAAAAGAGCGTGACGGCGCCGCTTCGGCCGCGGAAGTGGCGATTGCGGGGCGTGAAGGCATTCCGCGGTCGGTCCGCTAACGGGACAGACGCAATGAGATTCGGGAGCGCGGCGCTGTGTCGACCGCCATCGGCCACCCTGTGTGTCGGTCGGGCTTGTTGCCGACCTCCGACAGTCCGTGACTTCCTCCCCTCCGACGTGCCACCGCTCAGTGTCAGCCCCGCCACCCTTGAATTTCTCATGAGCATCAAAGCACGCACGAGCTGCATGAAAAGGCATGTGGACATCGCTGATCTGCAACGCCTGTAGTTCATCGACGGCTGAAATAGGCTGGCGGCGGCTGCAATCCCATGGAAATCCTATTGAATCATATTCATCCCATTTAAATTAAATTAGTTATGGCTCCCGAGAATCATCTCGCAAAAGGTTAGCAGGATCAAACGTTGCACCATTCTCGGTCAATGTGCTTTCGTGCTTACACACGTAGCACGCAACAAACGCCTTCCATGATTAAAACAGTGTTGTGTCTGTGATTTCAGAACTATCATGCACTTGCTGACCGCTATGACTAACGGAACCTACTTGGCGCCGCGGCGAAAAGAGTCACCGAAGTGCCAGGAACCATTGTCAGTAGCAACACACTGAACATCTTTAAAAACGGCATAGACAATCATTATAAGAATAGGGGGCTTGTTTTTCTGTATTCCAGGGAGGGCTGATATACAGATTTGGTGGTCAACTGGTTCAGTGTCCAAAAGTGCAACCAAGAAACCTTGTGGCTCATAGTTGCACTGATATTTTATGTCTTTTATGTCTTTATGATTATATGGCCCAAACATCGCATACGTTTTCTGATATAAATTCGAGGAAAGAGCATCATGTCGAGAAACGCAATTGAAGCGTCATTTTCGGGTGCTTCAGTGTCCGACAGGTTACGCTGCAGCAATACCTGCAGGGAGACCATTCCACGAACCGTGGCGCCTGTGCTGCAGTCCCGCCGGATGAGGGCGAGGGCGAACATTAGCCGACGAACCTCACGGTCCGTGACGTGAGCCGGGCCCAATTGCGCTGCACGCGGCACCCGCTGCCGGGACGGCGGCGACGGGAGGAACGGCCGGCGCACTGGACGCGGCCGGTCATCCACGGCCGACGGCCGGGCCCGCGGCCACGGAAATGCCGGCCGACCGTGCGAAGGCTGCGCCGTGTCCTTGTGACGTCACGGCCGGCCGGCGGACATGGTCTGACCCGGCCCGGGGACCGGCACCGTTCCCGGTCGGCGCGGCACGTGTGAGTCAGGACGGCACCCGCCGCACACATTAGCCGGCGCCGGGCGGAACAGCGACGGCCGCGGAGCCAGCACACCACCGCCGGCCGGTGTCTGTGTGCGGGGTACGGTAGGCGCGCGTGCTCTGTGCTCGAGCTGTGTCCCTCTGTGCCGGGTTGGACGGCCGACGACGGCTCGTCTCCAGCACAGAGAGGAAGGGTCAAGAAGTCCCTCAATCCTCCAGCTCGCTGAAGATGAAGGATGTGGAAGGGAAGGCGAGACCGTGATTTCAGTTCTCTTGCCGGGCAATAAGGTGATAATTCAGATTTTCCCAAACATCAATTTTTCCCACTACAACTCCGATCAATGATAATAATGAAAACCTATTTTCAGATCAATATGCCTAATTCCTGCTGTACAAGGTTAAGGAGCACAAACATGACACCTCCAGACATGAACAGAACTAATTCATTCGGGAAGAAGAATTAACGAGGGCAAGTTCTGTTTACATAGTTATACCCTTGACATTCCTTCAACTAAAAGATACTCCTGTTTCTCTCAGTTGGGCAATTCACCGTGTGGTATCTGGGAAGATTACCAATATTGGTATGGTGCTGGGCTGAAGGCAGAATTGATTTACTGCGCTGCGAGGCTTATGTGGTTATACAGAACCTGAAAATGAAGTAAATGGCGACAAAGTACACCGATGTTCGTCAAGAGCATCATGAGCATTAATATCGAATGATGTTCTATGTTATTTTCATGATGTAGCCATTGGAAGGTACATACATACTGCAAATGGAAGGCAAAAAAGGAGAGATCGTCATTATAATTATGTAAATAATTAGCTATTGCATCACATAAATAGGATGAAGTGAACAACCAATGACGACTGTAGCGGTAATACCCTCTTTAAGTCGACATAGTCTACACGTATTATTCATGATCTTGATGTCATCTTTAATATCATGCCAACACCAAGAAAGGCGGTATGTTGTGGACCATATGAATGCGATGTGTATGCTGCTCTTGGAACATTTATATATGCTGCGTTTGTCCCACAGATCAATTTCAACTACCGATTATCCCTCAATCCGCGTTTTGATTCCATAACTGGATGTTAATTATAATATGTGGGTAGGCTTTTGGCACGTATGCATGTATAATTTTCTACGAATCATGTTATTTGCAAATCAAACTCGGGATTCTAGAATTCGAACCTTATCTTGATGTGTGTGAGAGGTGTCATGATGAACGTGAGCAACCAGACCAATTCTTCCAGAGATGTGGATCTGCAAAATGAGCTACAGGAGAAAACGGCGGCTGACTTTGGGGTTGGGGGACAATGTGATAACTAGCATTGTGACAGCTTGACTTTTTATCCAGGTGTCCTGTTACCCCGTTTTTCAAGAAGAGATATGCTTCATTTGGGTTAAGATGCGCTACCATTGTATAGTTTTGTACAGTTCGCCATGCAGAGTACTTATATATCTAAAGCTTCAACAGCCATTGTTGAAGGTTGGGGAGAGGGGGGGGGGAGTAAAGTGCAAATTGTTAGTGGAGAAGAGCGCAAATATGCAGGATGATGGAACAATCACCTCATCATGACCCAACTAGATGTGATTAAGGAGTTCATATCGGCAGCACTTGGCAGCATGCTTGAAACACCATCACGAACAAGTGAAAAGGCATCATTAATCATCCGGTTTAATCCAACATATTGTGTGACAGCCCCAAACAAACATGTTCCTATCATTGGCAAATGCGAGTTTTTTTTCACCATTATCTAGTTTACTTTCAAGTATGGTACTGAATAGTGTCATTTAAACAGTACTGCGCAGTAACCGAATGCTGCCTTTCAGCCCAGAAGTGTGAAGGAGGGACGATGTAAGCAAGGCGACGCAAGAGACGACGTGATGAGAGTAACCGACCTGGACGGTTTGGAGGAATCTGTTATCGATATTTTGTGTGTTCGATATCCTGGGCATTCGATAAGTTGCCGGACTAGTTTAGTTCCGGCAAACAGTTTGGTAGGCTATCTTTTATCCTCCTTTTTGTTACCCAATATCTGCTTGCAAGGGGTATCAATTCATAGAATTATAGCGGGCCAGCCCAAGATTGGGCCAGCAGGCAAAATCGCTTAGACCCGATCAAGAGAGTTCCATTTTAAACTGTGAAATTGTTGGGGAGGGGGCGGCCAGCAAACGTGGAAACACAATCAGATATAAATATCCATGCTTCTCGCAGCTCACCCTGTCCAGGCTTCTCGCAGCCCACCCATCCAAGCTTCTTGCAGCCCACCCCGTCCAGGCTTCTCGCAGCCCACCCAGTCCAGGCTTCTCGCAGCCCACCCCGTCCAGGCTTCTCGCAGCTCACCCCATCCAGGCTTCTCGCAGCCCACCCCGTCCAGGCTTCTCGCAGCTCACCCCGTCCAGGCTTCTCGCAGCCCACGCAGTCCAGGCTTCTCGCAGCCCACCTCGTCCAAGCTTCTTGCAGCCCACCCCGTCCAGGCTTCTCGCAGCTCACCCTGTCCAGGCTTCTCGCAGCCCACCCATCCAGGCTTCTTGCAGCACACGCCGTCCAGGCTTCTCGCAGCCCGCCCATCCAAGCTTCTCGCAGCCCACGCCGTCCAGGCTTCTCGCAGCCCACCCGTCCAGGCTTCTCGCAGCCCACCCGTACAAGCTTCTCGCAGCCCACCCCGTCCAGGCTTCTCGCATCCCACCCCGTCCAGGCTTTTCGCAGTCCACGCCGTCCAGGCCTCTCGCAGCCCACCCTGTCCAGGCTTGGCTCGTCGTCGAATAACATGTGTGAGGCGGATCTGATGCAGGGCCCCATGGTAGCTCGGTCACGTGACCCAGCTTCGACCGTGGTCAATATTGACGAGGCGAGCAGCTGTGTGTGCTCCGACATGACGTCTCGGCGCTGATCACCTGGAGACGGAGGCTGGCCAACCACCACCGCACGTGGTCAGCATGTCTGGCACCTGCTCACCCACCGCAACATTGAGGGGTCGCGGCGACAGCCAGTACCGGGAGAGCGGTTACGAGTCGTCAGACATGCTCAGAAATCCAAGGTCCTTCATGGTGCATCACAATACTCATTGCCATGCAGGATCCAGGTTGGAATTTCTGCGAAACATTGTTCCAGGATCAAGGACATATACTTCACCTTCGCTGGGACCGGTGGGGAGGGGTGTTTTGGTGGGAGGACGATTCCACAAGATGTAGTAAGGTAGGCTAATGTTAAAGGCTAAATGTTACAGATCAGATATTGAACAGTTTGACGGAATTCTTGGCAACGCGGGTGACGACAGGTTGAGTAAATCCTTAAGAATCCGGTCATCGATAAGTAACTCTTCATCACCTTCCATTACCCACGCATCACTGTCCATTTCTGCGCAGTGCATTTGCTGCTACTACACATTGTTCCATACAAAGGAAGACACACCATTGGTTCGTGCCAGGCAGCCGACCTAGTAGACCGCACAGCGACCTAGCAGACCGCACAGCGGACGAAAGTATACTTCCAGTGACTGAAGCCATCGTTAGCGCTCCGTTCATACCCATGAGCCGGTAAAGTATCTGGTTTGTCATTGCATGTGTCCGTTTTCTATGGGTGATATCTTGAACAGGTTTTCGCTTTACTGGACTTTGATATTTTCGCTCCAGCTGCGTGTGTCTGACCGGACTGTTTCGCGAATGAACTTGCAAAATTCCGGATCACGTTTGCAATCTGCCTCAGCAAAAGAAGCACGTTATATCTTAACTAACCGCAATGAAAAGAACTCGTACACATTTTCTACACAACCGATGCAAGTCACAATACAATGAGGAAAGGAGGCACAACGCGGCTCCAGCGTTCCACGGGTTCTGTTGCACCTGATGAAAAGATATCACTGA
This sequence comes from Ashinkailepas kermadecensis, assembly GCA_034440615.1. Classification (NCBI taxonomy): domain Eukaryota; kingdom Metazoa; phylum Arthropoda; class Thecostraca; family Neolepadidae; genus Ashinkailepas; species Ashinkailepas kermadecensis. The sequence goes on from JAOTOM010004982.1 coordinate 88,734, forward strand.
TCGCTATTTATCTTAGGCGCAGATTGTTTCTCAGATCGCATTTTCAAGGGTTCAAGGTGGTTTGAAACAACGCTCTTAATTATAAACGAGGGCGACGTCCGGGCGAGCTGCATGTATGACCGACACAAGACCGATCCTGTATGTATGACACAAGACGGTCACCTGACCGACTGGCCTGACCGACCTGACGACCGAGCGAGCTTACCCCTGTATGTTTGATACAAGACGGTCACCTGATCGACTGACCTGACCGACCTGACGACCGAGCGAGCTTACCCCTGTATGTATGGTACATACAAGACGGTCACCTGATCGACTGGCTTGGTCGGAATCGTTTCACTTTGGAATACAGCATGTCAAGTTCGACTTTTCTCAGCCAGGCACGTTCATCGCTGCCGCAAGGTATGCACCGATTTGGACCAAATCGGTGCATCAAAGGGATGCACCAAAGGAAGAGGCACCTTTGGATCGGTCAGCAAAATAATAAATGCACAAATAAAAAACCAACATTAACCGGGCCGAGAAAGTGGGATTAAATATCTAAGGAGATTTAGTGTTCTAAGCTAATGGAGTACAACACAAGAGCTCTAGATTAACTCTCGATATTTGTGACATGCATGCTTCGCCATGTGCACCTATATTATTATGCGGATAAATGCATGGCGCTCAGCTTGTAGTGCTGCGCGGACAATTCTTTACATCCGTAAGTATTGTTGCCGATGCGGTGGGCGCAAGCGACTATTGCATATGTCTGTTTTCCAATACCTTCAAATGCACGGAGTATATACCGACATGCATGCAATGAAGTGGCATTGGTTACCCTGCTATACGGCCAGGCCACAGTACTCACTACTTAGCGGACACCGAGTCGCGACGCTCCTAACAACTTCAGTTGGTACACACACATAGAGCAATTTCACGGAATTATTGTCATTTGCATCGCAGTGAGAGCCAATTACAACCTGTTTAAGGCACTTTCTGCCCGGTTGTCCGCCGGCAGCGATGACGCTCGTCTGCTTGTTAAGTGATCCACGGCGCATATCTGCGCTCCGGCTGTCTGAAGTGATTCAGTTTTACGATTATTGCTTTTGCCTTTTGTGATTATTGTGCTTGTTTGTTTTGCCCACTGTCCTGTAGGGCCATAACTTCTCTCCATGGCGTCCACTGATATTTACGCTACAACACTGCCGTTTTTACAAACGTTTTTGCCTCGATATTTATGATACCCCCGAGCCAGCGGGTTCCGAGAACAGTCTGAGCAGGAAGCATTTTTCAAGTCAATACCAAATGGTGGGAATTACGATAAACAGCGTCCAAATGACTCAGTTTGTGGTGTTTATCATGATGGACGCAGGAAGGAAGAGACGACATAGGTGTTAAAAGCATGTTCGGACTGGTGGATCTGCAAAGCGCATTTTAAGGTACGAGGGTTTGTTTGCAAATCATAAGAAGGCTACCTACTTTTCCACCCGTCATTTACCATGGGGTCGTGTTTCTAGTCCCTTTTTTATTCAGGGGGTGTTTTTGAACCGGACGATGTTTTTTTCGGTAATGACTGTCATGCTCGGCGTGGTGGTGCCAATTTCCCTGGGATAGGACGTAATGAAACAATATCGGATTTAATGCTAATTATTAATTGCTGGGGCTGGTCGATCCGAGCAGTCCTCATCCGAACGTCACGCTTTCGAATCATTTATCATTTATTTTGCTACAGCGATTCAAATTATGCTTTCCTCGCTTCATTGTAGACCGGCTTCTTCAGTTTTATATCAGCGGGTTTTCACCATGATATGTTCTCTAAAACATTCCAAATATTTCCTCACATGAGGTGTTTTGTAGTAGGACGTCCAATGCTCATATCGCTTGCCATAGGCTTCGCGCATCAGCCGGCCATTGGCCGAATTGGTAAGCTCCGTCGTACGCCGACCTAGTAGTTCCGTCGTAGGCCGACCAAGCAGCTCCGTCACAGACATACCTAGTAGCTCCATTGCAAAGACAGACCTAGTAGCTCCGTCGTAGACAGAACTAGCACTCCGTCGGTATAGCGTCCGGACAATTATTCGCCTTCGTGTCCGAACCGAAAGAGGGGATGCTATTTCATCGATGATGTTAGTGCATCAATTGGGTGCGTGCATCGCATGTGAGACCACTTGAGCTCTTCATGCATTGCTTCAAGACGCGTGCGCATGGACACACTAAATGCAGTGCTCCCATAGCTGTTATGCACGGAGCCGCGCTCCACAGCACCACGCCTGCTGCGCGTACCCTCGCTTCTCCTGCGCTCTCAATGGCGCCTGATATAAAAAACGTCATCAGCACTCCGCCAGTAAGATACCGTGGCTGGGTGGGCGATGAGCGAGGGCCAGCAAGCCTCACCTCTTGAGATTAGAAGCGTATTTGAAGCATTATTAGAGATGACAATTTTTCATTTGAGATATTTCGGTTAAAACAAATCAGTGCCGAATAGGCGCAGGGAACATTAGGCGCAGGGAACATTATTCCGGATTAACTCTCCATTTGACCCGTTGTCATAACCTAAGGCGACATAAGTTGTTTTTGGTATATCCACTCACTACTTTTTCACTGCATCCTGTGTGATTTGTTCACGCTAAATATTTCAATGCACGCCAAAACCACATCAGGACGAGGATGTCATCGGACGTTGACCAGCCTTAGAACGATGACCTGAATAGACCACGGTGGTGAATTATCGACAGGGAGCCAAAGTTCAAAGCGATACCTTAAATGGGTTATGAATTATCTCAGAGATATCGGAGGGTTTAAACTGACGCATCCACGGCGACGAGATGGGTAAACATGCACAATAATACGTTCCATTTTGTCCTATTGCGTCCTATCGCAGATGAATGGAGAGGAAAACAACACGCACGTTGTTTTGCCCTCACTGCAAGTGCTGTGTAATTAAATAACCACACTGGAAAGAAGTGCGAAAACTTTAAAACACGCCCTGACATAAGATAATGTATCGGACAATTTAGACGGATCAAAACTTTGCCAAATAATGCCATGCGTGTCTTAGGAATATATAAATTGCTCATCTCGCGACTCTAGGGTCGTCGTTGCAAAGTTCTAAGACCAACAATATCGATATGACCAGGTCGAACCGAGCTACTTGCTTTTTGTAGTTAATAAATGCCTCTCGGTCTTTTACCCCGCTCGTAAATACCATCGTTAATTACATTTGAACGTAAAATGTCTCTGGTATGCACAATAGGGGGCAGGAAAAAGAAGTGATGTAGTTAATCAAGCTCGTTGTGAATGTAGAACTAGTTTGCATTAGCAACGTAAGGATAATTGCATTGTCATAATTTTCAGACAGAGGCGATCACCACATTGGCCGAGGCAAATCGACCAACAAAGCCACTGAGAGTGCCTTTGTGGTGGTGCTGAGACACGACATGCACACAGTGATCCCAGAGCTCCCCACGTGACTCGCTGAGTGACACACTGGCGACCAACCGATTCGCAACGGATTCCATTCGACTCCAGCGCAATTACTCGGCTGATGAAACCGAGCTCGTTCCGCCGCATCGGCTCCCGCGCGGCCGGTCCGTCGCCCGTCCGGCATACGCGACGGCGGGCCGCCACAAATCGCCTTAACGTCGCCCAGATCCAACGCTGATCTGACACCGGGCCGTGGGAGGATGTCGGCCGACCACCCCGGAGCGGCGCACACGCTGGATGTCGGCCGGCAGGATCAGCGTGAGGCGCCAGCGAGGCGACGGGGCCATCGCGGGCCGCCAGAGCGGGCAAATCTGCCGCGGCCTGGCATGTCCGCGTCAGACTGCACCTGAAGTTCGTGTGCCCGTCTTGGTAGGCTAAGCCTGCTCGTGCTGGAAATGCACCTGCAGTCGTTCTTTGTCCATTGAAATTTGGCAGCGCAAATGGCAACCCTTTCCATTTACCATCTGCGATCTAGTGCACCATCCTCAATTACTCATTACCAGCCAGTATCTTTGCTGTATCCACTGTCAGAGGCAAACCCAATAGCAGTATCTTCTGTTCGTGGGAAAATGCTGCTCGCTGTCATGCTACCTTGTTGCTGACTCCCTAAGGTGATAAGATGTTAGATAGTGCATGATGTAGTAAGATGGTAAAATGGTGCATCCTTGTACTTACCGTCTGCCAGATGGCGTACTCTCCCTGCACATGCTTCGCGAGTGAATAACCACTTGTGTATCGGCAACCGCAGTGCACCTTTGCCATTCTATGAGGCCTGGCCCCCAGGGTTCATCCATTGGCATACCATCAATAGGGTGGGGACGACGCGGGGATCGGGGAGCAGTCCCGCAGTCTTCCTGAGATTAAGCATGAAGCCATTGGGCATTGATTGAACAGAATGACTCTGAAAACTGGTCTTGCCCCCTGCAGTTATTCATAGTTGATGTCGGCTTGTGGAAGATAGCGTCCATTTGTTAAAAAAAAAACAGAAAGTCAACGTAGTTGTGTTTTGTTATCGGCACACGACAGTAAATGTGTATCAGAGAAATACCCACTGGAAGCTTGACCACCGAAGGTGAAATGTCACCAAAATCTTCAGGGGGAGGGACTCAAGCATTCTGGTTTTGGCCACTGGCATGGCCGAGACTAGCATTATATAGGTTATCAGTTCACATGATGGCCACATGGTACATGAACGGACAGGCACTCGGCCATGGGTGGAAGACAGGGGTGTTGCTTTATATACTCTTGAGGGGGCAAGTGCCCCCCCAATGTTGGCTTTCCCACCCCCTCCCCCAAATAATTTCAACTTTTAACATGGGACCCCGAAGTGTGCCCCCAAGTTCATGTGGGCCTGCCTGTTACTTTCCTGTATTTTGCCATCACCCCCCACCCCCAAATCATTTTCCGGAATAAACACCTGTGGTAGAAAATGTAGCATGGCAGGCATCCCAGTTGCCACGCTTTCTTGAATGGTTGCAGCACCAACTTTCGCGCAGCTGATGCTGCTTTGGCTTGCTGGAGAACACTCACGTTCTCTCAATTTCCAGCATAATATGTAATTTGCAACACCAACTTTGCCGTCAATCTTCCGCTGATGCACCCAGCGGGGTTGAGGTAGCTAGAAGCGCAAGAAGTGTGCTGAAAGGGGGCTTATGGGGAAAATAAACTCGAAAGTTCAAATTCTTTACGAATTGTTTTATCAGGACGACACTCAGCTCTTCATACAGCGTGATATATCGAAGATTCAACTGGACCCTCAGTTCTCTGAACGTCTAAAACTTCCAGTGTCCCCCTTCAGCCTTCTGGGGGTCATTGCATGATCAAAGCTGGATGAGAGCGGGATGCGTCAGATCAGAGCTGGATGAGAGCGGGATGCGTCAGATCAGAGCTGGATGAGAGCGGGATGCGTCAGAGCAGAGCTGGATGAGAGCGGGATGCGTCAGAGCAGAGCTGGATGAGAGCGGGATGCGTCAGATCAGAGCTGGATGAGAGCGGGATGCGTCAGAGCAGAGCTGGATGAACCTATTAAAGCCGTAGGGACCTTTGACATCGACGTGTCTCTGGTAGCTCATAATGCGTTGGCCAGTTTGATCTCGATGGAGGAGTACCGGCAGTTTTCCAGTTCCGACAGGGAACAGGAGTGGTCCCTGGGAGCTGCAGAGGCTCCTTGAGGATGCAGGGACCATTGAAGTAGGAGGACCCACGTTTGCTGCATGCAATATGAGCCCCTTGGAGCTCAATGGTCCCTGTAGGTGCTGAGTTGTCCCTGGAAAGATAAGAGCTCCTGCAGTTTCAGGGACCTCCGAAAGCTAGAGAACCTCTGGGAATTTGGGGAATATCAGAGATTTCGAGAAATTGGAGAGCCCCTAGGAGCTGGAGGAGTCCCAGAAGTACAGGACCAGCTGGTAACTGGAATAGTCCAAATGAGCTGGAGGCACCTATTGAAGTCAGAGGGCACTTTGAATCTGCAAAGGACCTTGAGGAAGTTGGAGGTACTCCTTGAAGCTGGATGGGTCCCTTGAAGCCGGAGAGCTCCTGGTAGCCCTGTGGGTCACTTGGAGCTCGATGGCTTCCGCAGAAGTTGGATGACCCCTGAAATGATTAGTCCTCACATAGTATGAGAGACTCACGAGCCGCACGGGTCCCTCATACTCCAGGAGCCCAAATTGCGAAAAGTGCCCAAAATTTCTTCTAGATGGATTCCTACGAGACGTCGTGCGAGACGGGACAGCTATGGAACGGTTACCCTTTGGTGAAGGGCACGAAGTCATGCTCTTTCACATTATTCGCGGTGTGCCTGCTACCTACGACGCGATCTTCCCTCAGCGAGACGCTACAAACTGACCGAGCACGAACAGTAATTCCACGACAAGGTGACACTTTCCAGTTCCCTTCGGATGAAGGGCATCCCCATAAATAGTTTTGGTAGAGGGACGCATAAATGTGCCCAGCAAAATGTACGAACATTGTGAGTGTGGTCGCTGTTAGAGCACCAGGCGGTCTCCCTGGATGCTGTCTTTGCATCACCTGTTGGTTCTCGGAAGCGCAAGAAGTTTGAGCTTATTCCTCGGGAATGGTATTCTGATGGTGGATCCAAGATATCACGGTGGATAAGGAGCTGTTCTGTAGGCTGCTTAGTCATCCCACGTCGAAAATTTCAGGTTAGCATATTGCACATCCGGCTGGCGGTTCCATTATTCGCCTCATGTTCGATCTCCCCACCGCGAAGCCTTTGTGCCGACACAGCAACCATTCCCCTCAAGACGCTGATCTCCGAACCCAGGTCCACCGATCATGGCGCAACAGCTGCTCTGAACATGGCGCAATAGCTGCTCCGACCATGGCGAGACAGCTGCTCCGACCATAGCTCGATAGCTGCTCTGACTATGGCGCGACAGCTGCTCTGACCATGGCGCTACAGCTGCCCTGACCATGGCGCTACAGCAGCTCCGACCATGGCGAACAGTGCTCATCTGCTGGGAGGGACCATGGACGACAGCTGCTCCGACCATGGCTCGATAGCTGTTTCAGCTGCTCACCATGGCTCGACAGCTGCTCCGACCATGGCTCGATAGCTGTTCTGACCATGGTGCGACAGCTGCTCCGACCATGGCACGACATTTGCTCCGACCATGGCACGACAGCTGCTCCGACCATGGCGCTACAGCTGCTGCGACCATGGCTCCATAGCTGCTCTGACCATGGTGCGACAGCTGCTCGACCTGGAGCTATTACCATGGTGCGACAGCTGCTCCGACCATGGCGCTACAGCTGCTGCGACCATGGCTCCATAGCTGCTCTGACCATGGCGCAACAGCTGCTCTGACCATGGCGCGACAGCTGCTCCAACCATGGCTCGATAGCTGTTCTGACCATGGCGCGACAGCTGCTCCGACCATGGCACGACAGCTGCTCCGACCATGGCACGACAGTCGACCATGGCGCGACAGCCGCTCCGACCATGGCGACAGGCCGACCATGGCGCGACAGCTGCTCCGACCATGGCGCGACAGCTGCTCCGACCATAGCGCGACAACTGCTCCGACCATGGCCGCACGGTGCCTCCGCAGCTGGCTTTCCACACAGTCGGAAGCCGAGCGGGCGGAGTGAGCGGCTGCGGACGGCGCCTGCCGTGAGGGGAGCACTGCCAGCAGCCCACAATGACGCGCGGCGGCGCTGACAGCGAGCACGGGCGACATTGGTGTACGGTGAAGACAGCGTGCCCGTGCCGGAACAGACACCAGTCGACCTCGGTACTACTTATGACGTCATGCTCAGAGGCGATGTCATTACATCTATCTAAATCAGTTTCATTAAAACAAAAATTGAATAAATTTAATCCGAGTTCTTGCTGGGGTGGTTTTATGGACAAGGATTCTATTGCTAAGCCGAGCTTGTTGCGTGAACCATGGCCCCACCACTCTATCCATGAATTCCAGTTCTACGGCATAATTTTGACGGAAAGTTTAACGTGCCGTCAATGCACCGACACGGCCGCCCGGTAGCTCGTCCCCGGCCTTATCGGGCCAGCTGCCAACTCACCCTCACAGCCGGGGACTAAATGCGAGCGCGGGAAGCGACTCGACGAACCCTGTGTTGCCAGGACAGGGGAGAACAGCACAGGCCAGCGCTCTAGCCAATGCTAAGCTACGTTGTCTGGTGCAATGAACTGTGACCCGAAGGAGCTGCGCGCTTCCCACCCGACGTTTGGCTCTTCACCCGAGTCACTTTCAATCGCTTTTAGAAAGATTTCCATTAGTATTAAGTTAGGTCACGCGAACCGCAGACACGCTGTTGGTGATTTAATATTATGTCAGCTGACAGTGATTCAATAGCCGCAGCCGACAACAGCAGAGTAGGGATACTGTACTGGGCATTGCACTGGGAAACGGACGACATTGTAGGAGCTGGACCGTCGGGTTGTCCGAGAAGTAGCGGCACATTGAACCACAGTGTGGACGCTACATGCAATTGTGTGAATACACAATGCAAAATGTGGTGGCAGAAAAAGACCAACAGCCACACAGAACAATTGCTTCCCAGTCAGAGTGTCTCAGATAACAGCGCACGTGTTAATTACCGGATAGATAAGAAGAAAGGCGGTCCGAGGACGGGCGCCGTCGCACAGCCTGTAACAATGCGTGTGTAATCCGCATAACGGTGTCCCCAAGTCGGGTGGCCCCTCCGCGGCGTCTTGGCGCTGCCCAATCACGACGGACTCGTGGTCGGACATGTCCACAGGGCAAGTAACAATGCGATACGATGGGCCGGTGTGGGACGCGTGAGAATGTGTAGACGCGTGAGAAGGTGGTGCAGCAGGAGAAGGTGGTGCAGCGTGAGAAGGTGGTGCAGCAGGTGTAGTGCGGTTGACACCGTGGTGGTGCGGCAGGTGTAGTGCGGTTGACACCGTGGTGGTGCAGCAGGTGTAGTGCGGTTGACACCGTGGTGGTGCAGCAGGTGTAGTGCGGTTGACACCGTGGTGGTGCAGCAGGTGTAGTGCGGTTGACACCGTGGTGGTGCGGCAGGTGTAGTGCGGTTGACACCGTGGTGGTGCGGCAGGTTGTCAAGTCTTCATTCAATGGCAACATTCAATCCCATGCTCCCCTCGCAGCGCTTTTGGTAGAGCATTGGCCTCGGGCGTGGCCAATGGAGTACTGAGGCAGAGTGGCAACGACGGCGGCTGTAACTGATGGGACGACGCAAACCCGGTGGACACCGGACACTCGCCGACGGGTCGGTGCGTCCCAGTCACGGGACGAAATCGGCTTGGTGGATGTTTTTTTAGATGACTTCGATTTCGGCATCGGTTTCGTGCCATTCAAACCCTCTACAGAACCATGGTTTGGCCTTCGGCTTCGTGGCGTCAGAAAAGCTCCGGCTTCCACTCGGACGCCGCGTCTGCCGTCACCTGTCGGCTCGTCACCGCCCTGGATGAGAGGCCCCAGCCATCGGACGCCCCTTCCAGCCGAGCCGCCCGACCGGGCCTACAAGCGGCTGAAAGGGGCCCGCCGGCAGGTCAGCCGCCCCTGCACCCTGGCAGCCAATGCGCAGCGCGGGCCGCTCATTACCGTGCACGGACAGCACAGCGTGCACAGTGCACAGTGCAAACTGCATCGGCGGCGCCACGCGGCGGCGGCGGCGGCGGCGGCGGCGGCGGCGGCGGCGCCGTTCGGCGAAGCGTTCAGCCGAGTCCAGACGACGTCGGAGGGTGTCGGGTGCACGCTGGACGTCGCACGTCGCTGCCGAGGCTGGTGTTGGATCGGCGGACGCCAGATGCGGGACATGTCATGCCTGGATTACGTGTGAAGCTCATGGGCTCAACACAGGATGGCAATTCGGTTTTGCTTCAGGGTGGCTGGGATGTGGCATGCCGAGAATTGAGGGCTCATTTAAGCTGGTCCTCAGTCGAATTTCTCCCGTGAGGCACTGATGGTGGGCTTCGCAAGGATAATATATTAATACAGGTCGCCTCGTGGGTCGGCATACTTGGCCGCATTGGCTGATGCGCGTAATAAGCTATACCCTGATCCTTACGGAGTGCCGTGTCTGTGATACAAACCCCTGATTCTTACGGAGTGCCGAGTCAATGATACAAACCACTAATACTTACGTAGTGCCGAGTCAGTGATACAAACCACTGATACTTACGGAGTGCCGAGTCAGTGATACAAACCCGGCCAGTGTTAGGGTCAGGGATTAACGCATATAAAGAGCACACAGCTGAACAATTGTTCCGTCCCCAACACACGTCACATCCGACCCACGTATGCCACGATACCAGACGCGATCGAGAAATAATCGTGTGCGGAGACCAAGGACTTGGGCGATTTATTTCCATTCAATCACTTGGACCTAGACTTCACATATTTGGTGTGGATATGACACAGATGTGTCGTCCATGTTCCTCGCGATGGTGCCTCCAGTGGTATATTGTACGAAGTTTAACTGCACTCCACAAGACTATCTGACATCGATAGAAGGCATGAATTGAAATTTTGATCCCGTTTCAACATGATCCCAAAAAATTATATTGCAGACCAGTTATCAATAACGGATTTTGAAAATCTCTTCGGACCTTGTCATGAAATAAGCTGCACTGTAAAAATAGTTTACTCACTCTGTGTAATTGAGCACCTGACGGCCGAGCGGTGGAGAACGCCTGGCAACATGGGACACGTGGAAAACCGTTGCAACTTGAAACATACAACTCATCGAGCATGAAGTTTCATTTCCGTGTATGCACGGTAAAATAACATATTATCCGGCTACGTCGGGCTGCAGTTCTAGCCACTTGTACCGGCGTCTCACAACTCTTCTGTATGTCGTGCTACACAGCAACTTAATGCTGTTTGCAATAGCACAACACCGTATTCACCATACACTGTGGTAACCCTACATAGTACTTGCACTATTATATAATCTTACAACCAATTCAAATACAAAGATGTGGTGCAACACGGCTTAACAGGCATGAGAAGCGCAGATAAAGTTGCTGCCAATGCGCCCGGACATATCCGAAGACGCCTTGTTCACAGTCTGCCATAAGCCCGAGATATTTCTGTGGCAAATCGGACCGTTGGGCCAACATATTTCTAACAGCATATAATTCATCTTGAAGGTATATACGACGCCAATTATCTGAGCTGAGTTCCCACCACGGCACAAAACTCCGAAGCACTGCTTGTCCTCTCAACAGCGGCACAGGTGGTCCCCGCTGGCGACGTGACAACGGGTGGTGCGGGACGACCACTCACCCTTTTGGGGTGGTGCTGGTGTTCGCTAGCTCACCGACAAAGGCCGCGGGCCACGAGGAATAGCTTCCTGTTAATATTCTATTGCTCGACTTTTGTCCGATCTTCCCATAGTTCGATATTTTCCCGCACGTAAAGTAATTTCCGTGCAGTCTGCGATGTGATAGGTGTCGGAATAGGGGGGGGGGGAAGGGGGGAAATTCCCCACACTTTTCATGAAAGTTTATATTAATGCTATGTCGATGCATTGGAAGAATTAACTTTAAAGGGGTCCCCCACACTTTTTGAGACATGTCTACGCCTCCGTGCGATGTGAATGCCAACGCTGGACCGTGCGGCAGGAGCGCTTTGCGGGCCTGCAGCTTGACAGGCGATGTAGTTAACAATAACGTCAGAGGTGAAATTTTGGATGTGCTGGGGCTTGGACTCTTCCCCCTCTCCAAATATTTGCTCTATTATTCATTAGTCCTATGGACGCATGCTAAGCCAACGAAGTTGGGCTTGGATTTACTTGACTTGGCCTCTTTTCCAATCATGTAGGTTCAATCATGTAAATCGTGCACGATCTCTTTTTCGTCCAAAGTTGAAATGAGCTGATGATTGGCTGCAGTGCACACAATAGCATCAGCTACCTGGAGATCCACTCGCGGACACTGCGCTGATCCAGTGACCATGGGTGTACGTCATGGGTGTACTACGTGTCGCCCACTCGCGGACACTGCGCTGATCCAGTGACCATGGGTGTACGTCATGGGTGTACTACGTGTCGCCCACTCGCGGACACTGCGCTGATCTGGTGACCATGGGTGTACGTCATGGGTGTACTACGTGTCGCCCACTCGCGGACACTGCGCTGATCCAGTGACCATGGGTGTACGTCATGGGTGTACTACGTGTCGCCCACTCGCGGACACTGCGCTGATCCAGTGACCATGGGTGTACGTCATGGGTGTACTACGTGTCGCCCACTCGCGGACACTGCGCCGATCCAGTGACCATGGGTGTACGTCATGGGTGTACCACGTGTCGCCCACTCGCGGACACTGCGCCGATCCAGTGACCATGGGTGTACGTTATGGGTGCACTACGTGTCGCCTACTCGCGCGCGAGGAAACAGTGCTTAGTTGCCGGACTAAGGAGCCGGAAATAGTGTTTACTTGCCGGACCAAGGAACCGGAAATGGTTGCAACGTCTGAACTGCGGCTCCTTTCGAATCCTGCATTATTTGTCCTCTGGAATCCCTGCTCAATGAGGTGGTGACCACCTCCAAGGATGGATCCGGAAAATAAAGTGGAGCTTGTTCTGGTGTGGCAAGATTTTTGGTTTCATATAGGGCAACGAATGAATCCTGCAAATGTTACAGACTATTCCATTGAATTTGAATGCATTGTGACTTCCGAGCGGTTTCTACTGCAATTACCACGGGTTAAGTCACTATTGGATTTGATCGCATGCACACCATTCAATATTCTGAAACATAACCATGTGTGTCACTTTGTATACTTTCATTCGACACGTACCTCTGCCCTCTCCAATGCTTAATTATACCTATCCAATGCTAAATTATGCCCATCCAAAGCTTAGTCATCATAAAAGTGCAAGCGCGTTGGAAGCATATTTCACCAACTGTGTCAGTATAAAGTCTCTTTCCTGGCGCTTCAGGTGGTCAGCCCACAGGACCTCCCACTACTACCTGCAAAACTAAGTGCTTGCTTATTGGAGTTCTTCGGCATGGTTGTACTAGCCCGGCTACCATACTTCGTTGGAGTTACCATTCATCTATTACCAAGAAAAATCGGATAGTGGAATTGAAGACAGAATAATAGTCAATCTACACAACAACCAGGTCGCACATTGCACATGACGATCAAGCGAAGTAATCACACCCTCGTCGTTTCAGGGCAGGAGTGCCAGTTTTACCGCTTCTTCCCAAGCAGAGCACACAGCCGTTGTAGTATATTCCGTATCATTAATTTCTTGGCACGTCATCCAGCCCCCCAGTTGTAAGATCCCGCGATGACGGAGTGGGTGTCTGCGTAGAGCACGAATATTGATGGCCCGTCATAGACGTTTGTGGTATAGTCAAGCCACGCAGTAAAGCTGTTGTCAGACTGCTCGGCTGGAATAAGCTCCGATTCCTCCACTCATTGGCGCATCTTCATCGAAGATCTCACCCAGTTTAACGATGGGCATGCAGCAATGAAAAAGCCGTGTGATGGGCAGCAACACTCGTTTTTATTAAGTCAAATGAATATTCAACGAACTAATGAAGTCGGCTTCGACCGCATTCGCGGGCCAAGAGCACAACTCACCTAGAACCAGGCCTCTGCAAAGCTTCTGAAGGAAGCCACCGTCCAGCGCTGCCATTGGACGGTCCAATAGTGCCAGTGGAATCTAGTGGTGTCGGAGGGCGGTCCAGTGGTGCTGGAGGGCGGTCCAGTGGTAGGGGCGGACGGTTCATGGTGCCGGCGGACAGTCCAGCGCTGCCGGCGGACGGTCCAGCGCTGCCGGCGGACGGTCCAGTGTTGCCGGTGGACAGTCCAGTGCTGCCGGCGGACGGTCCAGCGCTGCCGGCGGACGGTCCAGCGCTGCCGGCGGACGGTCCAGTGTTGCCGGTAGACAGTCCAGTGATGCCCGCGGACGGTCCAGCGTTGCCGGTAGACAGTCCAGCGCTGCCGGCGGACGGTCCAGTGTTGCCGGTAGACAGTCCAGTGTTGCCGGCGGACGGTCCAGCGCTGCCGGCGGACGGTCCAGTGTTGCCGGTAGACAGTCCAGTGGTGCCGGCGTACGGTCCAGCGCTAACGGTGGACGGTCCGCCGGAATGCATGACGTGTTCAAAAATGAATGATATGAAACATAGCACAACGGCTATGTGCTCTGTTATTGAAGAAGCGCTAAACTGGCACCTGTGGGTGCTGTTATATATACCTTTGAGGGGGCAAGTGCCTCCTCAATGTTGGTTTTGCCCCCCCCCCCAATAATTTCAACTTTTAACATGGGACCCTATGGAATATGCCCCCCCCCCAAAATCCACTTGGGTTCGCCCATTGCCTGCATGTATTGTGCATGTATGCGTTTCGAAATAGTTTTTTTTGCATTTTTTTCGTTCCTGGTAGAATTTTGGTATAGAAACGTGTATCGCAGGGTATGGAACCAGAATTAATAGTTGACCTCAGAATACCACGTGAACGACCATGACCGAGAACAAATATGTATTCATGGATGCTTTTCGTGGCTATTTTCATATGTGAACCGCATGACGACACGTAAATTCGGCCTCTGTGCTGCTTTAATTTCATGGTGTTCGATTAACATATAAACTTCGCCAACATAAATCAAATGTTAAGCTTTGGAATGATCTGTGACGCCACATATTACACTTGGTCAATGTATGTCTGAGCCCCAGATGCGCAGCTAAGGGGGAGAGGGCGCCCCCCTCCCCAGCAACGAAAAATGCACTAGATGAAACCAGAAATTTTCAGATTTCCACGACTCAAAACCAAGATTTGTGGCACGCCGGAAGCGTTCTCTTTTTCATAACATTATCCTCATGGTCGCTCCCCTTAAAAAAAAATCATGGCTGTGCGACTGCTGAGCCCACCTGGTTAAGCTCTGACCTTTGATGCAAAAAATATTTCTCCCTAGGAGGCCGATTTTTGCCGAAATGTTGCACTGAAATGGCACTTTCTCGAAATATACGAATATTTCATTAGATAAATTTTGTGTTAAACAGACCCGACGCATGGTATGGTGTCCGGGGTGTTAACATTTGATGAGTTCTTCAAAATCAGAATTTTCGGAAATTAGCCCTCCAGCCGTCTCCTGGATCCGGCCCTGATTGACAGTGGTGCAATGTTGTGCCTTACCTACCTACCTAGTAGCCTCATGGGCGCCAAACATTGTGGGACTAGGGGTGCAATGCATTGAAGAAATTGGAGAGAAGCACCAGTGTTGAATTCTGAAAATTAGTGGGTGGTGGGGGTGGAAGTACATGAAGTAAATGTGCAGGCCCAAATGAATTGGGGGCAGACTCCTTAAGATCCCATGTTAAAAGCTGAAATCGTTGAGGGCAAAGACAACATTGAGGAACACTTTACCCCTGAAAAGAATATTTAACAACACCATTGGAGGGAAGAATCGATTGGGTAGCCCGCCCATGGGATTCCCTACACGGTAAAGATTCAAATCATTCAGAGGGAGAGAGGAAAGCCATGGTTGACAGGGTCAAACCCTCCCAAGTACGCGAAATCGACACCCATGACTATCATTTCTCCATCTCGTTTCGTCAGTAGCCACTTGATCTGCCTTCCAGTGGTGGTGTTTCTATGCCTTTGGTGCCTCTTGGCTCCATCATCCTTGGCCTGGCCTCGCCAAGTTCTTACTGTCTTAACAATGGGCCCTATGGGGTGGGCCCCACCAACTAAATTGGGAGCACTTATTAATCCACAAAGAACCATATGGAGGTTTGCACCACCCTTCTTCCTTGGCGAGGGTTAAATAATTTACGACAACTCTAAAGTATTTTAAACTGGTAGCTCCAGAAGAAGCAATTTGGTAGTGATGGCTTTAGAGTGAACCTTGCGTATGCGCGACAAAACAGTATGGCTCCGAGTGCATGCTGGGGCACCGTTTCTTGTTGCACATCAGAGCATGAAGTGTGCACTGAGAGGGGAGTTGAGAGCGTGACATTGGCCCGTGGCAGTGTCAAGTAGGTACCTATACTAAATGTATTAGACCAAAAATATTGTGTTATTGCCTTAGACCCGTTTCCAATGGCCCACCCTTATCCTGGCTTTCATTTTTTTTTATATCCTAGGTAAGGGAGGATTGTGAATTAGGTACCTGCCTAGGTGTCTACACCATGAAATCCAAAGGATATCACAGGTGTGCCTAACCAAGTGTGTTGACATCTCAGCCAAGGCCACTAAGCTAGCCTAATGCTTCAAATTTGTGATATAATTATTTCTGGAACACTTTACCCCTGAAAAGAATATTTAACAACACCATTGGAGGGAAGAATCGATTGGGTAGCCCGCCCATGGGGTTCCCTACACGGTAAAGATTCAAATCATTCAGAGGGAGAGAGGAAAGCCATGGTTGACAGGGTCAAACCCTCCCAAGTACGCGAAATCGACACCCATGACTATCATTTCTCCATCTCGTTTCGTCAGTAGCCACTTGATCTGCCTTCCAGTGGTGGTGTTTCTATGCCTTTGGTGCCTCTTGGCTCCATCATCCTTGGCCTGGCCTCGCCAAGTTCTTACTGTCTTAACATGGGACCCTATGGGGTGGGCCCCACCAACTAAATTGGGAGCATTTATTAATCCACAAAGAACCATATGGAGGTTTGCACCACCCCTCTTCCTTGGCGAGGGTTAAATAATTTACGACAACTCTAAAGTATTTTAAACTGGTAGCTCCAGAAGAAGCAATTTGGTAGTGATGGCTTTAGAGTGAACCTTGCGTATGCGCGACAAAACAGTATGGCTCCGAGTGCATGCTGGGGCACCGTTTCTTGTTGCACATCAGAGCATGAAGCAAGGCCATTTGCATGAAGTGTGCACTGAGAGGGGAATTGAGAGCGTGATATTGGCCCGTGGCAGTGTCAAGTAGGTACCTATACTAAATGTATTGGACCAAAAATATTGTGTTATTGACTTAGACCCGTTTCCAATGGCCCACCCTTATCCTGGCTTTCATTTTTGTAATATCCTAGGTAAGGGAGGATTGTGAATTAGGTACCTGCCTAGGTGCCTACGCCATGAAATCCAAAGGATATCACAGGTGTGCCTAACCAAGTGTGTTGACATGTCAGCCAAGGCCACTAAGCTAGCCTAATGCTTCAAATTTGTGATATAATTATTTCTGTTTCAGGTTAGAGGAAGTACCTACCTACCTTGGTACCGTTTACTGTTGCCATGAGATCACCTTTATAATGAATCCTCTGCGATATCAGGTAAGGCCACACAGGCATTGTTTCTGGTGATTGTATTAATAAGTATCCATAATTAGGCAATTACCATAAAGTTACGTGAAGAATACATATGTTCACTATTCCTTTCTTGGCAAATAACACAGGCCACTAATTGCAGGCTGGATTATTGTTTTTTTTGGGTAGATTTACATTTTAGTCCATATATGGCATTTGGAGAATAACATATTCAAACAACACATTCTCATTGTGATTAAGATGATGTGACCACCAATTTCTGGTACAAGTGCATACTTTTTGATTGGTGAGCAAAATGATACCAAAAAGTAGCTCACTGGGATAATGTGTAATGAAGAATAATGTAAAATTGCAGGCAAGCATAGCCTAGCATAGCCTATCCTCTTGTTTCATAAATATTAATTATTTCAAATGAAATAGCAATTAGGTCAAAATAAAACTTAGTCTAACCTAGCCTAGCCTCTTTTTACTTTACGGAGGCAAAGAATGATTAGCCTGTCTCATGTCCAAAGTAAGCTGCAACGATGCTTTTTTGCCTCGTCTCCAAATTATCTGCATTTGGTGACATCACGATTGGAGCATCATGGCTGACAAAACAAACAATATTGCAATTTATCAGAATACATCAACTGACACAAAATGCACTGAATCATGCCAGGTAATATGCCAACATAATGAAAATATCAAAATGTAGTAAAGGATACAAAGGTGCACCAATTGCTTATTGGACAAAATCAGGATACATGGGTGAAGTATTGAAACACACAGACACTACGTAATGCTGAAAATGAGTTGTGATCATGGTGGAACTTTTGGTTGGACTTTTCACAACATTTTTCCTATTCTTGTATATTTCAGGTGATTTCTTCATTCAGAAAACTTCATCGTGCAAGAGCAGCTGTATTTGCAGGAGATACTGCTGCTTTGAATGGTGAGAAGATTATTGAGTTTTGTACCAAGAAGCAGACAGGCTTCAAATGATAACTTGTACACAAGGTAGCAAGTACAATAATATCTTTTGAATGTAATATGCCAGATTGTCAGCTGTTTCACTTATAACATTTTTTTTCAGCAGAGTGGTAGCAGCACCAAGTTTTGTTCAGGCACCATAAAATTTGCCAACTAATCACATCATCTTCATATTTGTGCATCCCAGCTCCCTGTCATTGTCAATGCAGTACCATTTTCATGCAGTATAATTTCAAATATCTCACTAATGTGTTTATATCATGAAATGTGGTGATGTTAGTGACATTAAATATTGCTTAAATGTGTTGTAGTTCATGGAATGGTATGGTACTATCAGTGAGGATCTTTAGCTATATAGCCTGATTTAATTTTGGTAGAGGGCTTCTGGGCATCATGCCATGCTTCAGACAGGGGCAAGCTGATTATTCACAGCAAGGACATCACCACAAGTTCAGATTAGGTAGGAAACTCTGCTTTCAGCAGCTCTTCTGTGAAAATGACAGAATTTAGCTGTTTTTGTAACAGTTGTGTGGACTGTGGACCTGTCCTCACATCCTGAATGGTCACTCAGCTTATGATGCACACTGTCTCTCTATGCTGGAGAACTGAGGCTGTGCAAATGGTGCTGCTTGTTACAGCCGCACGCGCCCAAATCAACGAAGGGTTCAAGAATAACAAGGCAGTGACAAGTGAGGAGTCAATTAAAGAGGTATGTTCCATTGTGCAGGATATGTCAGCAAAAAATAATTTGTGTTGCGTGACCTTCTGGATGTTGCTGAGCAGAGGTGAACATACTTCCATCGGTACTCCGGTGCCCGTGCCGCAGCTTCTCTGTTTGCCAAAGAACTTAAGAAACAGCCACATATAATATTTAAAGGACTGATAAATATGTTCAGAGAATGTTGGACTTGTCGCGCAGGTATGCCGTTTCATGAACATGGCTGTGGAAACTGAGAAATGCCAGTATTTCTCGGCCTTTTTTTACGTTAGAAAGAAATGCTAACATATGTAATATACATTTGCAATAATTCAAAGTCGTAGATGGAATTTAGAGTGACTATGTCACGAGAAATCCCTGTCGGAGATTTAATACATGGCGGTCGGTTTTCTAACGTTGTCGAGAAATGTTTGTCTGTGTGTGTGTGTGTGTGTATGTGCCGCTTCGACGCATGCTGTACCAAAGCGACCGGGCGGATTTCGCTCAAATTTTCACACGTGATGCGCCGGTACGGGGGACAGACTATGGCGGTGATTTCTGGTTGTGCGTGTCACGTGGGCACGTGCCACTTGCCGTCAACTGGGGTCATGTCGAGATCAGTTAGCCAGGGCCACAGCATATACCACAGGTCGCACGAATGTGAAACTTTGTGAAAACACGCGCCCCATAGGGAACTGCGTGCTTGTATGGCCGGCGGTCGCGTGCGCCGTACCATGCGACCGCCAGGCGCGTGCATCTGTTTTTAGTTGGGCATCTCCAAGCCGAGAGCGCCGCACACTAGAGCTATCAAATTTGGTGGACTGATAGCCCGTCACATGGGCTATCCGGCAATGTACAATTTGTAGGAGTAAGTGAAGCGTAGCGCGTGCCATGCACACATATTCGAGCAACACCTCCACTCCTGTTTAACATGAGGCTGCGACTTATCCCGACGAAAAACGCGACCGCCTTGATATTGGCGCCCGGCTCGGCTCACATCGCAGGGAATGAGGGATGTGTCACACTACGTGGAAGCCCACAGTGTTGGCTACCCATTGGGCACAATTTCGGTGCGATCGAGTCAATGTGCTGCACGTGAGCGACGCCGATGTGATGGGAGAACGGGTTGCGCCGAATCGGCTTAGGTTTGGTTAGGTTTAGTTAGGCTAGTTTAGGTTAGGCTAAGCTAGGCTAGGCTAGGCTAGGTTAGGTTAGTGTAGATTTGCCAATTTTGGGTGAACTCGGTTCAAACCCGATGGAGAGCGTAATGGCTTGAATCGATTTTGAACACACCAACATGGTAGTGGGGTTGGTGTGCATCTAGTGTAATACGTATGCAGGATTTTTGTTATAGATGCATGTATGCCGTACTCTTTGCATATTTCACTTCCTTTGGGCTCTGTATGACCAATGCAGTCGATGCGCCCCTAAGCCCAAATAACCAACTATTTCACTTACTTCAGGGCGGCAACCTGTTTGGCCTAAAGCTCTTTGAAGGTGGAGTAAGTGTAGAGGTAACCAGCCGTGTTTATTATCGGCAGACGTTACTATTTGAGGGAAAGTTGCTCATGGATAACAAAAAACCAATACTGCTTATGTAATGGATATTGTGTGTCCAACTTTCCTGAGAGTAACTATCAAGGGTGTCGCCTTGTATATGCTAAGGGGGCCACTGACCCTTGAATCATTGTGTTGGCTCCCTCAATCATCGATTTTTCACCCCCCCCCTCCCCCCAATACAAAATCAGGATGAAGCTTAACCATTGGGTCTATGGGCATACACTAGATTTCATTATTTTCGTGGCAGCTTTTGCCATAAAAAAAGGCCGTCCCCCTCCCCAGACACGTGGCCAAGGGGATGGGGGCGATTCTCCCTTAGCAACCAAAAATACACTAGATAAAATGAGAAATTTTCGCCATATGACTCAACGGTCGACGTGTCGTAAAACCAATAACCAACCAAACCAGATATTTTCATAATGCAAAGCCCTAAATTTTAGGCGCGTCAAAAGCTTTCTCTGCTTCTTTAACTTTCCACGTTTTCCACGACAGACAGGAACCAGTCGCGGAATACCCTGATGCCAGTTCATGCTTAGCTCACTTAGCTCATGGTGAACAAGGACTTTACAATTCCACATTTTCCACGACGGACAGGAACCAGTCACGAAATACCCTGATGCCTGTTCATGCTTATCACTTAGCTCATGGCGAACCAGGACTGATAGCTCGTATTGACCCATGAGCTGTGGCGCCAACTCCCTCGGATTGTCCCACGAGCTCTGTCTCAAACTTCCTCAGATTGGCCCACGAGCTGTGGTTCCAACTCCCAGATTATCGTCAGTTTTTGGGAGAGAGAAGCGGAAGTGCACGGTTAGGTTGCAAAAGGGCGCTCTCTCCTAATGAGTAGAATGTGGAATCGGATAATACAATGAGTACCCGCCAACTACAATTGTTTACCGTATGGAAGACCCTACACAACATCATCGTATCATAACTACATCATACAAGTCGAGTAAAGTCCAAATTTGCGTGCTCAATGAGAGGCGCCTACGTAAAAAGGGAGCTGGTAACGCCCTGCGTAGTGAGCGATTCGTACGGAACGGCATATGTCAGTGTGTGGCACCAGGCGCGCACCCAGGATTTTTCCATGGGGGGGGGGCCCGGACCGAAAAGGGCACTTGGCCGGCTCCAAAAGGGCACTTGACCGGCTCCAGAAGGGCACTTTGCGGCCCGGGGCACACTGGGAGGTTTGCTGACCGGGGGGGGGTGGCAAGCAATTTTAAAGCAATTTGTTTTAAAATTGCTAGAAAAAATGATTTTTGGGCCGGAATGTCCCAAATTTAGCCCAAAAATCACCTACCTTATGATAAGGCAGGTGATTTTTGGGCTAAACTTGGGACTTTCCGGCCAAGAGGGCACTTTTCGGTCAAAAGGGCACTTTTGGCCAAAAGGGCGCTTTGGTCTCATGGGGGGGGGTCGGGCCCCTGGGCCCCCTCCGGTGCGCCACTGTGTGGCACACAATCCTCATGAGAGGTGCTTAAAATAGCGTACACTGCTAGCAGTCGTATTCAGATGGAAGGGGCAGGACAGTAGGCCATGACCCTCCTGGTAATGAGACTGTGATCCCATGAGGAACGCCGAAATGCCATCCTACCTGTTCATGTTGAGCACGTCTGTGATGCTGAATACTTATTGATAGTCTCGAGTGAAGTGCCACAATACAACGTTGTCTAACTGCCCCTCGGCCCAGCTCATCAATTTCTCGGAAGAATGCAGCGAAGTTCTGAGCAAGACTGTCCTGCAAGCCAGGGAAATAGAGCCGGGGCGGTACGGTGAGTGACTGTGGCGGACAGTATGGCATGCCTGTAGATACTCTGTATACAGACATCAGGCAGACATCCGCAGATAAACATTCGAAACATCTATCTGAGATAGGCGTGTCTCTACCGGTACATTATCCATGCTGGGACTGGTAGAGCGGTACCCTATCAATGCTGGGACTGGTAGAATGGGACCTTATTCATGCTGGGACTTATATAGCGGTACCTTATCCATGCTGGGACTGGCAGAGTGGTGTCATTTTCCTGTCGCACATTGGGTTTCCTCGCTAACTACTTCAGGCCGGCTTCTTGTGACTGTATTTTGGAATATTTAGTAAAACATGAAGATTCGAATTGGCTCACACTTGCGTTGCCTAATGTTGTGGCCGAGCTTCATCACGGCATTGTATGTCTAGTCTAGGTATTGTCAGAGTAGTCAGCTGAATGTGCCCGCTGTGTCCCACGATCATACTCACATCTGTATCCAGGATGTGATCGAACAATTATATGTGCAAGACCGCAGCTTCCCGGTCAAGAGATGTAGGTCCGGCCCCAGTGTATCCCTCCACAGCTAGGTCTGACCCTGTCCACAGCGCTGCGGATCAGCAGAGACACTCACATGTGGGACAACGTGCCGTTCCGCGAGGATGCCGTTCTCAAGCCGGCCCCCGCCAGCGGCTGCGCCAGTGGCGGCGGCTCGAAGCAGTAGTGACGTAGCGGCCACGAGAGGCGCCACCAGTGCGATCCGCCTAGGAGCGCAATTTCTAGAGAAGGCCAGCGTGTGAGCAAGACTGTGCCGCCCTGTGGAGGTCCTTTTCTCAGTAAAGCCACGAGGTTTAATGGCGCTCCAGTTCTACATATTGCTGTTATTTGGACAAGCAATGGGATCGGAGTTTTCCTCACGAGTTGTTGAGACGTGCAATAGAACCTGACAGTCAGCTGCTCCGACGTCTACCGGGACCTTTTGGATACACAGAGACGGATGTTGCTGGACAAAAACTCCGCACACTCATCACTTGGTATCATGACCATTCCCGTTTGCTCCGCTGATGGGATCATCACCGAACATCATCACTGGGCTTCCCGTTATCGCTGATGATAATACTGTCGGCATCACGACACAGCACGGTGATGAAACAAGCGAATATTTGTAGCGTGCATTAATCTGATTGGATTCGTGTGGGATCCTGTTGAATATGAAATCAATTATGCTATTAAACACGTTTGCATGAAACTGGGCATGTGGTCACACTTGATAAATACATGCACGCTATTACATGAAGTATGATACATGAATACATGAAGTATGATAAATGCATACATGAAGTATGATATTGTCAGCATCATGTTGACTTCGCGGGAAATTTCCACAGATGAGTTTTCTGCTGCTCCTAACCAACCATTTGCCGCCCCGCTAGCTCAGTTTGCTAAAGCGCTGGGCTGCACTGGTCTCCTGTCCTGGCAACACGGTTCGAGTCGCTTCGCGCGCTCGCATTTAGCCCCTGGCTGGGAGGGTCAGTTGGCAGGTGGCCCGATAAGGCCGGGGACGAGCTACTGGGCGGCCGTGTCGGTGCATTGACGGCACGTTAAGCTTTCGGTCAAAATTCTGCCGTTGAACTGGAATTCATGGCTCGGGTGGTGGGGCCAGGGTTCACGCAGCAAGCTTTGCTTATCAATAGGACCCTGGTTCATAAAGCCACCTCAGCAACAACTCTGATTAAATTTATTTATTTATTAAAAATAACACTGAGGAACGCCTCCGACCTCTCTGTATGTCTACAGGATAGCGCCGCCGTTCTCGCCCGGTCTCATAAACATCCAGTTCGCATCTGCCCGACCAAGTGGGCACCGATCACACGGCAACGAGTTGTTCCAATGCCAACAAATGTAATGTAGAAGTGCAAAGCGACAGTGAGACAAGTACCCATTCTGATGATCCATCATATATGGAAATAAGATGGGCCCCTCATACTGTCGGGTCGTTATTGCTTTCTGGGTGCTATTCAGAGGTCAACTTGTAGTTTCTACTTCATTAGGCCCCAGTTATGAAATTTGCATTACAAAGGTATCTCCAATTGTTCAGTTCGGGTAGTTCCATTAGCATCTGAAGCCCTACTGGACATTATTTGGACATACTGGCTTCACCTTTGAACGTATTCAACAATGCGGGGTCTGGTGGTCTGGATAAGCGTGTATGATGATATTTATGTAGCATCATTTCAAAGTCATTAACTATAACGGCTGGGCGGTGTCGCCGAGAGACCTAGCGCTAAGTTGGGAAATGAACCAAATGCTTGTTTTCGCCCAAAATGAACCTGGCTGTATGATATAACAGCCACCCTGCCGACTTCCACAGTCAACTACGACAGTGGCGTCGGAGAGTGTTCGACTCCGGCAACTACCAGGTGGTCAGCCGAGGAGGTGGCACCAGGTGGTCAGCTGGGGAGGTAGGCACCAGGTGGTCAGATGGCAAAGGTGGGCGCGCCGCTGAATTTTGGTACTTGCGCCCGCGCCCCTGCGCCGGCGGCGATGCCCACCTGCGGCCGCGCTGCTGCGCCGCTATTTTTGGCCCCTGCAGTTGCGCCCCGCCCCGCTGCGCCGCTATTAATTAAGTATGCCTATACAAAACCTATGTGCAGTGCCAAAGTTTCTACCTATTTAGCCCCGAACAAACCAGTTCTATGCTATAAAAGTGATTTTTATTGAAAATACAACTTATAATTGGCATCACAGTTACCTATATTCACATTAAAGATTAAACTATGGCCCGTGAGCTATATTGCTCGGCCGGCGGTAAATTTAGCCAGATTGGCCCCGCCCACTGAGTCTTGAGTTTCTGTCTCTACTCATCCTTCTACTCAATGTCCTACATGTTAGGCTCCAAGTACTTGTACCCCATAAGCTTCAGGTTGCCGCGGAGGAAGACCAGCTGCTCAAAGTTGCAGGCCGTCAAGGAGGCCCTTTTGGGCCTCAAGATGTCCCCGGCGACGCTGAACAGCCTCTCCACTGCAGCAGAGCTGGGGAGGGCAGTGTTGTATTTAATGAACATGTCCACCCAGGCCTTCCTGTGCTCCATGGGGAACATCTTGATGGTCATCTTGATATGTGTTTGCCGCGTCGGATTCTTAGGTCGTCTTTTATCGCTCGCTAAAGCTGGGCAGCGGCGCGGACAGCGGCGCGGATTTTTTACTTGCGCCGCGCGCCGTTGCGCCGTTTTTTTTAGAATTCGCGCCGGCGCCGCTGCGCCGCCGGTTTTTAAGGTTGTGCCGCCGGCGCAACGGCGCAATTTGCGTGCGCCGTGCCCACGTTTGTCAGATGGAGAGGTAGGTACCAGGTGGTCAGCTGTGGAGGTAGGCACCAGGTGGTCAGCTGGGGAGGTGCGCACCAGGTGGTCAGCTGGGAGGTAGGCACCAGGTGGCCAGCTGGGGAGGTGGACACCTGTTGTGGATGGATGTAGAATATAGAGTTCAGTCGATGTGGTCCGGGGGAGATTACGCAACTAAAACAAAATAGCTGCAAGATGTAGTGAAAAGCTGGCCAATAGCCACCACGAGTGGGTGGAAAAACAGGCTCGACAGTTCAACTGATGCCGTACTGGTCCGCACTCGCCTTCCCTGTGCTAGCAGGGCAGGGAAAACCAATGCCAGACAAGACGTTACAGAAATAATATTTGTAGCTTAGAACTAGACATACTAACCATACAAAACACGTAGAGACCATGAAGACATGGCCACAATCTAGGTGTCAACTGGCGTATCCAAGCCCTGTGAATATTGTCACCCACCAATGCAGGGGCAGCACTGCTAACGGCTACTGATGTTGACACTCGCTATATTCATACGTGAAGTTGCGCACGTATAATACGCACGCACGTGTGGCAACGGACGAAACCGATTCGAAATAACAGCATCATCATTTTCGCACCGAATGATAAATTAAGACGTACCCCAATCACTGACAACGCCGAATTATAATTCCGGCACGGCTGTTCGATGCAACCATTATCAGTGCTTGGGTACTTCAAGAGGTACATCTAACTAATCCTTTACTGCCAAGTTGCGAATAACAATAAAATATTACATATCACAATCTTTCCGTATCACAAAAGCTATATGATCAACATGGTCGACGCGCCCTAAAGCCCAAATAACTAACGTATCACAGAAATTCCCCCTCCCCCTCTTGTACCGGGAAGCGATCCCCTCGCATGCCATAACCAAACCGTTTTCGTACGTGCTAAGGGTGGCCTTTTCCCTTTGACACATTATAACAGGCTTATGTCCAATTCTTTCTAGTGGCGGCTCCAGGGAGGGACACGTGGAGGCATGCTCTGAGGCCGCGTTAATTTCATGGTAGATACTGGTTTTACGACGCTTCGACTGTTTGGCTATATGGTGTCGCCAACCTCTCGCGCTGAACGGCCGCGGGCGTAAAGTAGAGTCAGGTGGTATTCGAACTCGCAACATTCCGGTTAGGAGACTTTTGTCAACGTTTTTGGGGTTTGTCCCGTTTAAGGGTGAATGTATGCTCACTATTTTCATTTTCGCCATTACTGCACGTAAAAATATACTGTCAGATGCCACAGCATACAGCGACAATTTAAATTTTATGATCGAAACTACTAATTCCATAGTACGAAGATTGGCTGGTCGCTCTACTTTCATGGTGGATACTGGTTTTACGACGCGTCGACTGTTCCATTACATGGTGTCGCCAACCTGTCGCGCTGAATGGCCGCGGGCGAAGAGTAGCGTCAGGTGGTACTCGAACTCGCAACCTTCCGGTTAGGAGACGGGCATCATACCCCTAGACTACTCGCTCCCGCCGTTTCACTTGGGAGCAGAGCCACGACGTCCCTGTACGAGGCGGCGTTTGCAGTCGGCCCAGACGATGGCGTGGCGCCCGATTCTGCGTCTGCAGCGCTGGTCCCTCCCTCCGGCGCCGCCAATAACGCACCACACCGGTGTGCGGCGCCAGTAGTCAGCGCCACACACGACACTCCACCATGCAAAGTCGGCGGCACCCCAGCAGAAGACCAAGGCAAACAAAAACCACAATAATATGTATCTGCATGTCTACATTCACATGGCACTCGCACATGGGCCGGCACTGTAGTACCTAGCGCCTCGTGGCACGAGCTGGCGGTGTAGTCAGGAGGGGCGAAGGGGGCAGTACCCCTCTGGAGGGTCGGAGTGGCCCCCTGGCCGACGTGTAGGGCCCCTGGACCGACGGAAGGAGCAACCGGCTGACGGAAAGGGTCCAGAGGGGGACATGACTATCAGGACTGTGATGAGTCCCTAAAAGCTGTAGAGGGCCCCGAGGGATGAAGAGGACCTCACGAGATTCGGAGAGGACTGAACTGTGATTTTTATGAGGTTGAGAGTGG
This sequence comes from Ashinkailepas kermadecensis, assembly GCA_034440615.1. Lineage (NCBI taxonomy): Eukaryota > Metazoa > Arthropoda > Thecostraca > Neolepadidae > Ashinkailepas > Ashinkailepas kermadecensis. Next base: position 116,272 of record JAOTOM010004982.1, read on the forward strand.
CCCCGAATGGATGAACAAGGTCCCCTGAGATTGAAAAATCACGGTTTACTGGCGATTGAAGTGAGGAATACCGACGGCCAGTTTCAGAGCTCGAATGTCCTTGCTAGCCCGAAAGACTGACGAGGACTGGGGAGCTCTCCTGAGAGATAGATCGGACCGGACTGTGATGCTCCTAAGGCTTGGGGGAACTGAAGGATTAACATAGCCACCTAAGAGCTACGGAAAATTCCGAGAGCTGGCGATAATTCCTCGAAATTGTGAGGCCTGTTTGGAGTCGCAGGATTCCCCTGAAAGCTAGACAGATTTGTCGAGGACTGGGAATGGCCAATGCAAGATGGAGAGGGCTCTTGACGAATGAACAGGGCCCCTGAGTACCAAGGAAGACTGAACTGGGATGTTTCTGTACTTTGGGATGGGCATCTGAGGGACCAAATATATCACAGCATCAGAGCGCACGCCAGCAGTGTACGGTGACCTACGCGGCCGCACACCGCATACACGCACATCACATAACCGGCCCGCACAGCACGTGATGTCCCTCAAGGTGGAATATACCACTTTCGGAACACTCAGGCGACATCCTTCTTCAAGAAGTATGGACATCCTGCTCCTTGATGCATGCCTATGAAGTCTTCATGTGCTCTTTCTAACAGTATCTCGTTTAGGAGTAGCATGTGCATGCTCTCGATAAGGAATGGTGACACGAACATTTCGCATGCACGAACATTTTGCAATGCAATTTCAGGTAAAGAGATAACCTATAATATGATATGGCATACAATGCCAGTTCATAGCATAGTTATTATTCTCCCTATCCCGAATCTCTTCTGAAATTATAAATCTCAAAACAAATGACAAAGGTACAGTCATAAGTGCCTACACTACTGGCTCAAATTTGAGTCTGAAAGACATCGAGAGCATTTTAAATGACACTAATTCCATGGCAACTTTCAACATCCTACCGAGCTCGTTTCGACATCTCACACCTAACGAAAAACCATTAGTTTAACCCTGTGGCTGCAAGACGCCCATGGCACGTGTTGGCCCCACCCACGAGGTCACGTGGGTCGCTGGGTGGAGCTACAGTTCGCACCTGACACTGAGGAGTTTGTGGCGACGGTACGGCCCCCAACCTGCTTCGCCAGCTGATCGGCCGGCCGATCGACACACGGCGGACGGCATTTTAGACAGCTTGGGGGACTAGACTATACTATACATTACTGCGCATAAGAGACACCGGATAAAAACGGCAACAGTGTGCCCTAGGCTGAGGACACAAGGTCGACACTGCTTTACCGAACACAGGCATTTCATGCCAGGCTTCTGCACAATCAGGTACGGATGGCGTTGCAGATCGGAAGAGGGTCTCGTTTGACATCAACTTTCTGACATTGCGAAACACCGAAAACGACACGAGTGGCGCATTCGTCACCGACAGGCACGTAATGGATGCGGGCACTGCGGCTGCCGGGCAGACAGAGATGGAAGAGATAAACCGGACTGGAACGACGGCGTCATAACTGCCCGCAATGTGAACTCCCACACTGACCACAAGCTTGCCCCCTCGCCCGACCGGCAGGATAGACTGTGCATTTCGCACCAGCGGCCGACCAGATATCTCCCAGCTGTGAACTTCCCTTGGGTGCTTTCAACCATTCAGGGTCGGCAACTGACGACAACGAACGGAGGTAACCGACAAACGACTGTCAGACAATATCACACCGGCATATGAACTCACCACGCACCGCAAGATCATTAGTATAGACGCGAGAAGTTAGCTGCATGCCTCTGATTAGACGCGTGTCGCGTCATAATACTTATGGAGCGAGCCGCATATCTCCGGTTAAATTAGTGTTATAACAAATACAGTGAATGCATTATGATACTTGTCGAACATCCTATGTTCAACACGGGCATTTTCCGAGCTGACCTGCCACGCCATAAAATGTGCTCCAACTGCACTAGGTCACGCACCACATACACCACAAACACCCCCCAGGAACTAATGGACAAGGCACGTCGTACCTTGGTACGAGATCCTGCCTCCTGTTGGACCACGACCGCCTACATCGCGCGCTGACATCCGAAGTAGCACCGATTGGTTCCCGATATTGGCCGGCCGGCGACTGGTGGCGCCACGGTCGGCGATAACACGAACACGCTCGCGCCAAGCGGCTTCAGCTAGCCGCACGCACGTGCGTCGATAAACTGGTGTCTGCAGCAGCAATCCGCCACAACATGGGGTGAAATCACAGCTGAAAACTTCAGCCGGCGGCTTCTGTCGGGCCGGCTGGAAGTTCCGCGCGTCCGGAGTGACCGTCATGGATGAGGTGGCCGCCATCGAGGACTCTTCGGAAGACCCGCCGCGGCTCAGAGTCCCTTCTTTTTGAAGATGAAGTCGTTGGCCAGGTCGTTGTAGTGAGTGATCTCCTTGTACACCTCGTACCCGCGCTCTTCCATCAGCTTGCGGATGGCCTCCTTGCCCTCGGGCACGTGCCGGAACTCCACCGATAGGGTCTGAGGAAACGACACGCACTAGTGTCACCGACGTCACGTGTCGATTGCGTTCTTCATGATAGTAATATTAGTAATGCACGTTCACAACGCTCACAGAATCTGGTAAATATGACGGGAAATAGGAGTCCGCCCGGGCGCAGTGGCAGATGCGATCCCCCGAAGGCCTTCAACGCCTTATGCACGAAATTGCCGACTTTAAAGCAGTACTGGACGATTAAATGCACTAACATACGACCATAAGCGACAATCGAGGAGATCACCTTCATTACTTTAGCTATGACACCACAGTGCTGTCATCACCCCAAATACCGGGGGCCACATCTAGACTGATGGACCTGCCAATCATTGTAATTTCTTCAGCGTGGCGTGCTTGTCGATGACATATCTGACCAGCAATGTTTGTTTTTTTTCCAACTCGATGCCTTTCCAGTTTTCCCGCGGATGAGGGTGCAACTTCTATGCTGATGTCATGGTGCTACCCTTCAACAACTTGAGCTTCGTCCTGGATACGCCACAAGATATTACAATATGGTTCGGATGTAGTCCTACATGTAATTGTCGGGCGTCATATCAGGTATGTTGGCTGCTCTACGTCCGCAGAAAAAGTACGCACTCAACGCCAATGCTATACCAAGGATCAACTGACGGATCATCGATTTATACTATGGAACTGGATAACTTGAATCATGTTGCCATGAATACACGAATACTGAAATGTATGCCCATTTTAACCCTCACCCGCACTTCTCATTTTGCCATCCAACAACGCGCCGGGGGGGGGTCAAACTTCCTCGCTATTTCAGCCCTGACTGAGGAAGAGCCAGAAATGAAACGCCAAGGAACCTTTGGGATATGATCTAGCTGGGTCATTCCACCAGTGTTCTCTTACAGGATGCACTCATCAGTTTTTAACAAAGTCACAATATTTATACGCCAGTTTATGAGATATCATCGAAAAACAGGACGGGTGTGCGGATTCCCTTCCCCTCCGGTGCGCGCGTTAAACTGCTCGCAAGCGAGCCACCCCAATAGGCTCATGCGACGCAGGTCAGACCGACACGGGCTTCGCGGGCCGACCGCGTACCTTGATGTCGAGCATGTCCAGCGGCAGGTCTTTGAGGACGGCGTACTCGTGGCCCTCCACGTCCAGACTGAAGTAGTCTACGGTGGACCACTGCAGCGCGGCCAGCATCGTCTCCAGCGGGATGCACATGACGCTGACGTAGGTGAACGTTTTGCCCGGACGCGACCTCCGCCACGACTCCAGCGTGCTGCGGTGGCTGTCTATCATGCCCATGTTGAAGTCCTGCTTGAAGCTCACCTGGCCAAACATCCCAGTGTTAGTGGATCTCTCATCCGAACGGTAGTAGATATCCCATCCGAGCGTTAGTAGATCCCCCATCTGACCGTTAGTAGATCTCCTACCTGAGCGTTAGTAGATATCCCATCCGAGCGTTAGTAGATCTTCCATCCGAGCGTCAGTAGATCTCCCATCCGAGAGTTAGTAGAGCTTCCATCCATGAGTTAGTAGATCTCCCACCTGAGCGTTAGTAGATCTTTCATCCGAGCGTTAGTGTATCTCCCACCTGAGCGTTGGTAGATCTCCCATCCGAGCGATAGTAGATTTCCTATCCGAGTGTTAGTAGATATATCTGAGCATTAGTAGATTTCCCGTCCGAGCATTAGTAGATCTCTTATCCGAGCGTTAGTAGATATCCCATCCGAGCGTTAGTAGATCTCCCATCCGGGCATTAGTAGATCTCCCATCTGCAAATTGAAATGACCGAGTTAGAGGCTTTGCTTGCTCTGGTATAACTCGACTGCCTGAGACTAGCCAACCTGACAATTATGTGATGGCAAATATTCTTCGCAGTCGACTGGTGTATTGCGGATACACCTCTAGCTTCGCTGGCGGGCACGAGGTAGCTGCGTGAGACAAAATGCGTTGCGGTGTGTGGTTCGTGAACGGTGTACAAGGACGCGGATGGCGTATCGATTCGTGAACGGTTTACCACAGGGACGCGGATGGTGCATCGATTCGTGAACGGTGTACCACAAGGACGCGGATGGTGCATCGATTCGTGAACGGTGTACCACAAGGACGCCGATGGCGATCGATCCGTGAACGGTGTACAAGGACGTGAATAAATGTAGTCGATGCGCCCTAAAACTCAAACAACAAACACAAAATTACCCGGATGGCGTATCGATTCGGCATTCGATATGCATAAATAGTGACGTCAGATTTGTCCCCGATGGTTTCGTGGACCAGTTTGTGTTGCTACGACCCGAACGGCCTCGCCTTTGTCTCACTCTGGTGTGTTTGCCCTGGAGCAGTTATTGACCGCGCGGACGACTCGCCATCTAGCTCAGTGAGAAGACTGGCACCCCACCGAAATTCCTGAACCGAAATACCTGAAATTCTGCTCCGACATATTTGGACTTAGGCGCCCCCCCCAATGCGTTGGTCATACAGCTGAAAGTCTGCTCCCTCGACATAAGGATGCTACTGGTCACTGGTCACTCAACATAACATTACCCTGCAACATTGTTGCCCTACCATACAAATTTCTACTTTAAGCCATGCTGTTCCACAATAGACAGTCTACCTGATAATATTAGCACCCATATCCGAAACACTGCATCTCTAAGTGAGACTGTACCCTCATTGGAGACACTCGGCACCCCGAACTGAGACATTTGGCACCCGTGCCAGAAACACTGCATCCCTAAGTGAGACTGTACCCGTATTCGAGACAATCGGCATTCTTACCTGGGACACACGGTTACCAGAGAGGCAGGCGTTTATCGACCAGGCGTGCCGGTTCCTCTTGGAAAGCATCCGGAAGTTGTCCGGGTCGGCCTCCACCAGCAGACCGCGCCAGCCCAGGAACCGTTCCATGTACAGTGTGTTGGAGCGCATCTCGCCGTCCAGCGCGCCGCACTCGACAAACGTGCCGCCAGTCTGCCGGCACAGCACGGTCAACACGGCACAGCGCGGCACAGCACCGCGGAACGGTCAACACGGCACAGCACGGTCAACACGGCACAGCACGGCACAGCACCGCGGAACGGTCAACACGGCACAGCACGGTCAACACGGAACAGCACCACCGCGGAACGGTCAACACGGTACAGCATCGCGGAACGGTCAACACGGAACAGCACCACCGCGGAACGGTCAACACGGTACAGCATCGCGAAACGGTCAACACGGAACAGCACCACCGCGGAACGGTCAACACGGTACAGCATCGCGAAACGGTCAACACGGAACAGCACCACCGCGGAACGGTCAACACGGAACAGCACCACCGCGGAACGGTCAACACGGTATAGCATCGCGGAACGGTCAACACGGAACAGCACCACCGCGGAACGGTCAACGCGGTATAGCATCGCGGAACGGTCAACACGGAACAGCACCACCGCGGAACGGTCAACACGGTACAGCATCGCGGCACGGTCAACACGTTCTGACGATACACGTGTAGAGGTCAACACGTTCTGACGTGTAGAGGTCAACACATTCTGACGATACACGTTCTGGCGTTAGACGTGTACAGTTGAGCACGTTCTGACGATACAAGCTATTGTTGGTTGGTTATTGGTTTTACGACACTTCGACCGTTGAGTCATGTAGCGTCGCCAATCTCTCACGCCGATTGGCCGCGGGTGAAGAGTAGCGACAGATGAGGCTCGAACCCACACTCTCTCGATTGTGAGACGGGCAACTTACCCATAGACTACTCATCCCCTGACGATAGGCGTGTACAGCTGAACACGGTCTGACGGTGCACGTGTAAATGTTAACCCGTTCTGACGATAGATGTGTACAGTTGACCACGGTCAGGTGGTACAGCATCAGATCATGTGCTGAGGTATGTTACAACGGGACACCAGACGCGCAACGTACGTTCCGCCGTTATCCCGACCCATGCATTGAGGCGCTTGCAAGAAAGAAGATCCACGCCATGAACAAAACGCACTGCGCGTATGTGGCATGCGGTAATATACTAATGAATAATACAATATCATAAAGCTATCTGTCTGCTTCAGTTACCTGAATATGCCATGGTAAGTTCGAATAATAAACATTATCGTTGCTTTTGACGAATGCCGTAGACAAATAATAGATGAGTACGAAATCGTTGGCTTGGAGCACACATTCACTGGGGCTAGCACGACAGACAAGCTGGCCATTCTTTTCCACGTACAATCGGTCGACAGAGAGCAGAACAAAACAATCACTTTTGCATGCTTAAGAACATTTTGCATGCTTCAGTGCTACAATCGAGCTTTGGGAATGGCATAAGCAGTCATGAATGAAAATCGAAGTTATTTGAGTTTAAGGGCACTTCGGACAAGAAACTCGAACGAAACACCATGTAACTGAAGTTAAAACCACATGAATTTGCACCATTCTGATGTGCCGAATCTGACCTTGGCCATTACGAAAGTGTAAGTGTTAGTCCATGATTTCGACACGATTCGCTTGCACTATCTTACTAGGTAACCGGGCGGGAGGGATTCGAAATCTAACGAATCCCATGCGACGAGACGAGTCAAAACAGCATGGAAACAGGGTGAAACACCATAAGCGATGTCCCAGACGTGATGGTCTGCTGACGCGTGGGCATGGCTGGGGCATTGTCGCCAGACGGTGCTGGAGCGCCGCCCCTCAACTTACTTCAAGTGGCACTCTGGACTCAGAACTTACTACAATGCAACAACTAAAACGCGATATCTTGCTAAATACCCTTCATGTTCGTGAAAATACAACATACGCGTGCGAGCACTCTTAATGGGGCTTTGCAACGATACAAACCGACAACGTGTAACCACTGCATTGGGTCTTTGCAATGGGGCTTTGCAACGATACAAACCGACAACGTGTAACCATTGCATTGGATCAGCGGCACACTGACAACGTTTACCAAACAGTTCAACACCGAGCACACTAACTACCAACAGTCGTTGCCGAGCAGTGAGGACGAAGCCCATGCGTCACAGCAGCTCAGCAGAAAACACACCCGGCGAGGTGGTGCTGCGCTCGATGCCGGAGGACTCGGCTGCTGTGACAGACGTCGGTGCACGGTGGCAGCCAGCAGCCAGCAGCTACAGCGAACACTACTGGGCACGGCCAGACCGCGCTGGCGATCGGCCCGCCACTGATCAACCCAATCGTCAAATGTTACTGCATGCTTTATTAGCTACACAATTTGCTACCAACGACCCGCAAGCGGCCGTTCAGCGGCGCAGCGCCGAGTCTCGTCAGCCGGCTGGGCAAACGCCGACTGGCCGATTCAAGGTTGCAGTCAGCACCAGTCTACGGTACAAGCAGTCGCCCATCCAGAAGGCAAGGCCGCGGACCGAAAATGCAAGGCCGCGGATCCAGAAGGCAAGGCCGCGGACCCAGATGACAAGGCCACGGGCCCAGATGGCAAGGCCACGGACCCATATGGAAAATGTAGCGGCTTGAGTGGCTACGTTGCTTGTTATGACGTGCCCGTATGGCTTCAAAGATCCGTGACTTGGCGATATGTATATCGAGTGGCGAGAGAGACTACAGTTTGCTTAGTATGTTATACACAGTAACGCACAACGTGTCCGAGTGCGGTTCGGCAGCTGCGGCCCGTGCGCATGCGCAATAACCTGAGCGAGGTCACAGGCAATACTGGCGAGCGGCCAGTTGCCGGGTGTCTCTGTGCAGGCGCATAACAATGTTCGGCGTGTCGGCTCTACCGCATGTGCCATCAAAGCACGAGTTAAATGACAAGGCCACGGACCCAGATGGCAAGGCCACGGATGCAGATGGCAAGACCACGGCCCCAGAAGGCAAGGTCACGGACCCAAATGACAAGGCAAAAGCCGTTTTCAACATGCATCCCATATAGCAAACTTCTCGACACCATTAAGTTACGAAAAAGTATAATGATGGATGCATCAGGTCGCCACGAAAAGGTATTATAAGCACACCATTGCTCTAAGATCGATAGAAAGAAATAAAATTACAAGTATGCATCCACACACAGGCGTGGAGGGGGACGGGAATTGCCTTCCTGCCACTCGCCAAACCTGCCAGTGGGTTGGTTGGTTGGTTATTGGTTTTACGACACGTCGACCGTTGAGTCATGTAGCGTCACCAATCTCTCACGCCGATTGGTCGCGGGCGAAGAGTAGCGACAGGTGAGACTCGAACCCACAACCTTTCGATTGTGAGACGAGCATCTTACCCCCAGACCACTCGTCCCAACCTGCCACTGGGTGTGAGGCACTCATGACATCTGGCGAACGACGCCACGTCGAACGCCAATTCGACGCAAACGATGGAGTGCATCGGACCCGCGTCAGCCGACGCCAGCTGCCGTTGGACGTCGGCCGGCTCATCTCACCTTGTTCTTCAGAATCTCCAGCACCAGCTTCGACTGGCCAACCGAGACGTCCTTCGTGTCCGCCTGCGCCAGCGCATACGGCCGGCTGGACGGAGCGTGCAGCATCTTGGCGCGCACCTCGCCGATGAGGAACGGGTCGAGTGCATCCAGACCTGCACGACGGTCGGCGACGTGTTGGTGAGGTATGTCTGCACGGCGCGTGAGACGCGTGCCGACTAGTCTGAGCGAGCCGCTGCAGATGGGACCGTCAAAATACCTATCCGTAACTCACCACTGACTAGCGGCGGTGTTTTACGCCCTCCTCTCGTCGTTTTTTCTTAGATAACGCAGGAACCAAAAGGCACAGCGTTTTTTTTAGTATGCCGACAGGCACCAAGTCCCAACCTTGTCATGACGATTATATCTGAAGTCATCCCAGATAAAACGCCAAGACGTCGAGACGACCATACTGTGCTTCGCCAATCTGAGACAGACAAACCAGCTTTGGCTATCCTAAATCTGCCATATCCACACGGCAAGAATCGGTTAGAGAGACACATATTAATGTGCACGATCACTGCCCTCATATCAGGTCATCATGAGCCAAACATCAACTGTGTGCTGCACATTTGGGCTACATGTTTGCAAACAGACTGAATCCAACCAACTTCTCCTTTTTTTTGTCCACACACATGCAAAAAAAAAACACACACACACACAAACATGATCCCATTGTGACGAAGGTCATATCGGTGTACAGGGGCATGCAATCTTTCTGAGGTCACCGTGACAAACAAATATGTAGCCACCAGTTTTTGAAATAACGATGCTTTCCTGGGTCTTTCAGCGACTAAGAAAAACACTTCAAAGAACAATATGCTTACTTTGTTACCTATCTTGCTATTTTCGTATCAGTATTTTAGCATCTGTTGAAATCAATGTGGCCTAAAACAGTCATGCAGACTTACTACGCAACTTTCTGATTGTTTCATGTAAACATATAGTGCAATTTAAATTGTTTTGTTAGTATTACCATACTCTGGTACTGTGACATCAGTAGGCAAATACAAAATTCAAGCCCTGGACCTCGCGGTACCTTAGTTGGTACAACACCAGTGTTCCACCATTTCCAGTTTTGTGCAAAATAGCACATCGCTGGGAATAATTATCAAATACAACAGAGAGGTGGCAAACAGATAATTCGGATTGGGTGGACAAAACAGCTCATGGCACTCCCTAGCTCAGATGGCTCCCTTTCACAACAAATATTGGCTAGCCTTCACGGACCAGGGTTTCTTGTTTTACAGATAACCCCTACCTATGTATTCAAGGCAGGTGTCAAACCCTTCAGGAAATCGTTTTGTAACTAGGCGTCGAATTCAAGTGATACATTGGGCAAAAAAAAACACTTGGTGTTTGCAGAGGAAGGAAATTTGCATCATGCAGTTAGCAAAACAAATGAAAGTTCACTGCGTCCTCTCGTTTAACATCTAGAGCACTGAACATGGATGAATTGATTGATTGATTGATTGATTATTTGGGTTTCAGGGCGCGCCGACTACAGGGCCATTTGGCGCCCATAACTAGTTACTTGTTCAACGCGTTGCTATAACTACGTTCCTGTACTGCGCGAATTCCTCCCAGATGGATTGAAGATTTGCTTTATGTCACACAGAGCGTCCTATCCCTCCTATTGTTTTAATCCCTCCAAAAGCCATCAGGCTCCAAGGGGCCCATACAACTACCATGGAATCTCCAGTTTCATGGGGCCCATCTAGATTCAATGAGCTTCTCCAACTTCCAGGGGCCACTCCTATTCCTAACCGGCCGTGAAACTGCCAGGACTCCTGTTATCAGAGCCTCTTCAAATTTCCAGAGGTTACACATATTACCAAAATTTCAAGTTCTCCAGCTTCAAGGGGCCCCTCCGACCACTCATGCTCCCAGTTGGTACTCAGACTCCCAGGACTCCTCCAGCTCTCAGGTGTGCTGAAATTCCTAGAAGTCCTTCAGATTATCAAAGTTCCTAGTCGTTCTCCAGCTCCCAGAGGCCTCTCAAACTCAGGGACACATATTCCTTCAAGTGGACATTCTACTACTGTAGGGACCATCATGCTCCAAGATGCTATAAAGGACTCCCTGGCTTCAAGAGGCTTTCCTTTTCAAAAGGGTTCATCCAGCTTCAAGGGATTTCTCCAGCTGCAAGGGACCCCTTCAGTTTGAAGAACCCTGCATAGTGTAGCGAAGCTGGTTGTGAGGACACCTTAATTTCAGAAATTTAGCCCCCACCCTACTGTCGCGACAGTTTCCGGCGGATAACATACCTCGGTGCCGGTCGGCCGAGCTACTTAGACGGCACTGCCGCCGTCCGCCCGTGAGGCCAGTGGACTTTACTACCCCATTCCCCTTCTGGTTGGTTATTTGGGCTTGGGGGCGCATCGACTGCTTCGGTCATACAACGCCCATCCCATTCCCCCTTCCGGTCGAGGTGCACAGATATCTGAGCCAGGTACTGCACTGTCTGCTGCATGTGTGACCTCGATGCAGGACTGTCACCATCTGAATGTCTGAGGTGAATGTGAATGCCAGTGGGTGATGTGACCGTCATGGCTGATGTATGTTAACAAGCCTATTCTGGGAACCCAATGTACAGGTGTGTAAGTACATGAATAGTATGACAGTTGTCTGACAGGATACGTGCAGTGTGTCTAGCTGTGAGGGAATGATAGTAGTACGACAGTGGGATGACAGGTATGGCAGATGTCATACCACGTGGCCAATGTTAGGTGAGTCAGTGCATTTGTGATGTCATGTGTGCATGATGTTGAATGTGTCTGTGATATCAGGTGTGCTGTCAGGTACGTAAAGACTAGTGTACATCTAAGTCTTTGATACATGTATGGATGATGAATGTAATAGTAACATATAATGTTGGCTGACTGCTGGGTGAATGGTACCCCATGACTTGGGTCTGCGGATGTCAAATGCCAGCTGTCTGTGTGCTGCTGAGCTCAGCAGCCCTGGTGTCAGACACCAGGCCAGACACCAGGCTCCTTCAGGTTCAAGGGACTCCTTCAGCCTTAAGGGACCACTCTGGTTTCAAAGGAACCATCCAACTTCACGGGGTTCTGGACATACAAAGTGCCCAAGAAGGCTAAATGGGGCCCATGCAAGATTAAGAGGTCCCAATATAACAGTGATTCATTGAATCTTTGGTGTCTCATGCTGTGTGAAGAATTCAGTGTCATTCTGAGAAGGGCTGTTGTTAAGAAACTGGGCCCACATGATTATCCGGAGGGGAGGGGGCATCCCAGCTACCCCCTGAACTATGTCACTGTCTAGGACTCAAAGGAAGGTTGGTTGGTTATTGGTTTTACGACACGGCGAACGTTGAGTCATGTGGCGTCGCCAATCTCTCACGCCGATTGGTCGCGGGCGAAGAGTAGCGACGGGTGAGACTCGAACCCACAACCTTTCGATTGTGAGACGAGCATCTTACCCCTGGACCACTCGTCCCCGGACTCAAAGGAAGCTGCTGCAGAAAAGGATCCCCATGGAAGTCATACAATTACTACAGCATCACGACACTGGATGCTCATTTTATCAAAGGCAGAACATTTTGTTAAAACTAACAACACAACCAACTAGCATTCTTAACCAGGTCAATTTTTGGGGCAGAAGCATCCTGGCTGGAGCAAAGAATGAACATCTTTTTGGATCCCAACTTTCACCAAAATATTCTTGGCCTCATTTAGAATATCACTTTTGAAGGGGAAGATGGACACTAGCATTTTGGATGGGGGCAGGGGCAACTGTTATCCTTTTTATGCTGCCCTTGATCCAGGTCCCAGTTTTGTCCCTGATTGTCTACCTGCATATTTTCCTAGTCATAGTCAGAATAGCAATCAAGACGTCCAAGAATGAGACGTAGCAAGTTTAAAATATGTGTAGTCACCCTTGATGTTAAAGCATCCTCGATGTTGACTAGAAAACCATTTGTTCTGAAATTACATATTTAACTTTCTTGCCTTGGCTTCCACTCTTGTACTATCTCATCAATGCATATATTAGTCTTTACTTAAATGAAACTATGATGCCACTTACAAACAAAAACTGCCATGCTTTTATCCTTTCATCAGCCACTTACCTATCAATACATGTGATCTTCTCCAAAATAAAGCCAAAAATATCAACAGGACAAATCCAAATCCAAAATGGTATGCTCTTCTAATCTTAATCCACATTATGACTTTACCTTTACTGTCTCTGGAATAAAGGAGCAAGTTAGTATCAATTCAAAGTAAAACATTGTGAAAACATACGTGGACCTGTGCCTTCACCAATATTATTATACATGACAAGAATGAAACTGCTTGTATGTTGCAGGTGTACTTCCCATCAAAGGATATTATGACCCTGGGAATTATGTGGGTATTATTAGCTTGCTATCTGTCCATGGTCTTCTCAGGGTCTCATTTCTTACGACTAATTGGTGGTAGCCATCTGCAAAAAAAAATAAAGGAGAAATCGAAATTGTATTGTTGTAATCACATTTATATATATATATATATATATATATATATATATATATATATATATATATATATATATATATATATATATATATCTTGTTTGCATCTTGAGGCACACATGTGTTAGTTGTCCTTATCTATGGGCAGCTCATCAAGGAAAGTGCCACATTAAAAGACCCAATGAAGGTGCATGCAGCAAAATGGGATACCCTGGTGCTGCATCTGATATGTGGATCACAATGAACAAACAAAAAAACTATGTCCTACTGCATTTGTGTTAAGATCGTCGCACATATCGAAGGTGAGTGTGCCAAAACTGTCAGACACCGACATTTCCTTCACAGCACATTTTAAAGGCACCTGCTAGCATTCCCAAAATGTCATTATATAGAGCTTCCAATAAAAAAAATCTGAATGGGTGACAGGGACGCCACCACAAATTATATCAGATGATGCTTAAATGTCAAGTGCACAGCTTCTGTTCTGATGGATAGTGGCACTGCTAGTTTTCTTGAATTGATGTTGGCTGAATTCTATAGGTTGGTGAGTCTGAGGTGAGTGGCTGAGACATGATGCCATCAAGAGGTGGTTTTACAGCAGATTTTTGCTCCCAGGTCACATGGGCTCAGGAACCAGATAGAGTGAGGAGACCTGGCATAATAGGCAGTTTTACAGCTGCAATTTGCTGTCCCATCTAGTCGCTTTAGATCCTCCCAAATTATTTTTGGCTTCAACCAAAATATTCCAGATATGCCCTAAATTTTTTAGATGGAGTGTCTTTAGTATAATTTTAATGAACCATTTCCACAGTATGTGAATCAGTTGATACACAAGCATCCTACTAGTGAGTAGTGTTGTGAATGTTTATTATTTGTGGGGTGTGAGCATGTCAGGAGTATCGGGTATGAAGGTATAAACTTGGTTTGTATCGATGGAAGTATACTTTTTATCATTTTATGCACCATTGTTCCAAAAATTTACTTATTGCTGTAGCCTTAGCTAATTTAACCATAGTGCCAATTTGTCATCTGGCATTCATACATCGGCTGCCAGATTCCGTGGAGCTGAGAGCAGTCTCAACAAAAATCAGAAAGCATATTGTTATTTGCTAATGATCTTGGGCTTAATTCTACTTATTGCAGCAGCGTCGATAGCAAACACTATTCGTTATTAAAACCGCTGTGGGAATTAGAATCAGTGATCACTTCTAATTTATGTGGATAATTATGTCAGGACTCCTCGCTCTATCTTGGTCCTGAGCCCAGGTGACCTTGGAGCAAAAAGCTGCTGTAAAACCACCTAATGATCCACACAAATTAGAAGCAATCATTGATCATAATTCCCACAGCAGTTTCTATAACAAAATATTTTTACTATCAATGATGCTGAAATAAGTAGAAATAAACTTACAATCATCAGCATATAACACTATGCTTTCTGATTTTTGTTGAGACTGTACTCAGTTCTATGGTATCTCGCAGGTGAGGTATGACTGCCAGATGACAAATTGGCACTATGGTTAAATTAGTGAAGGCTATGGTAATAAGCAATTTTCCAAGCAACAGTAGAGTAGATGACAAGAAAAGTGTACTTCAATTGACACCAACCAAGTTTATACATCCATACCTCATACTCCTGACATGCTCACACCTCACAAATAATGAATATTCACAATGCAACTTGTGAGTAGGCTGCTCGTGTAACAACTGATTTGCATATTGGGGTATGGGTTTCAGAACATAAAATGGTTAATTAACATTATACTAGACACATCTAACACTAGGCAGTTTTACAGCAGCTTTTTGCTCCCAGGTCACATGGTCTCAGAAACAAGATAGAGGGAGAAGACCTGGCATAATGATCTGCATAAATTAAAAGCGACCACCAAATCTAATTATCACATCAGTATTAATAACGAAATAGGTTTTACTATCGACGCTGCTGAAATAAGTTGAATTAAACTTACGTACATCAGCAAATTGCAATATGCTTTCTGATTTAAGTGGAGACTGCACTCACCTCTACAGTATCTGGCAGCCAACGAATGACTGCCAGATGACAAATTGGTGCTATGGTTAAATTAGCGAAGGATGTGGTTATAAGCCAACTTCCTGAGCAACAGGAGAGGAAATGGTAGGAAAAGTATACTTAATCAATTGATGTCAACCAAGTTTATAAATCCATACCTGATACTCCCAACATGCTCACAATACACAAGTAATAAATATTCACAACACACCCCATGAGTAGGATGCTTGTGCACCAACTGATTTGTTACTAACCATCTAGTGGGATATGGGTTTTGGAATATAAAATGGTTTAAGAAAAATTATACTAACAACAATCCATCTAAAATCTGTTCATTTCCACCACCAAACAACAACTTTTGTCAACAAAAAGCTGACAAATTTATTGAGATAAATTCAGTGTGAAAATAATAGTTTTTGTTAGGTGTGAGATGTCAAAACGAGTACAGTAGGATGTCAAATTTCATCATGAAAACATGTCATTTAACAGAAATTATACGTTTTTTAACACAACTCCGATCCAATTGCATACTCATATGTGCACCTTTTCCCTTTGTTTTGAGATATATAATTTAGAGGTAACTATTTTAGTGATAGCAATACAAAATACCTATCCTTATCAACAGATATTGTTTAACAGCCCACATCATAGGTAATCCTTGTACCTGGAATTGTGCTAAGAGATGTGTGTGCATCACAATCTGCAATGGTGAGTATCAGCATGATAGTTGTTAACAAGATGCTGTTGGAAATTAGATGTGAAGACTTCATAACAACCTATCATGAATTGGGATGTCGATACTCTGTTGGAAGGGATGTCAATTCAGAGTCCAGAAAGTGGTATATTCCACCCTATTTGATGAATAATTTATTGCTGGATCAATTCTTAATATTAAATGTTTTCTGATGTACCTTTTTAGTTCATGTCTGGCATGTTTTTGTTCAAGCCAGGAATGACTTGGAAGGATCTAAAGCAACTAGACAGGAGAGAAATTGCTGCTGTAAAACCGCCTAAGGTCTGGCTGATGTGTGATTTGCTCTCCATTGGCACAAAGTATCTTGGGCACGTTCTCCCTTTGCATGGCGTGGCTGATGTGCGGATTGTACCGACATCTGGCATTCTGACGGTCTCGCTGACAGGCATTCTCATTCTGGTATTGTACAAAATATATTTTCTACATTCTCAGGTACACCAAGCTCAAGCTACTTGTCACGTGTCCAGGTGCAATATACCTACATATCTCACTATTAATGACAAGCACCTAGTAGCAGTATCGATAGACAATATATCAAGAAACGTCAATCAGAGTTGCACACACGATACATACCGAATATCCTCAATTCTTTCAAATAATATACCAAACCACCAAACCAATCTGACAGCTGCTCCGAAGACCGCCACAACAAAACCAGCAGCTCCATAACGGAAGGGTTTCATAAGTTCCACGGCTCACAAGTACCTTGTTTCATAAGTGCTAAATTAAGCCAGATTTGGTTTCATAAGTGCTGAAAGTTGCCAGATAACCTCAAAAATACCCGATACAATACAGGGTGAAAATATTGTTCCTCTCTTAGTGCGTATGTATCCACCTTAAAAAAATTATATAGGATGCGTGGGACAGGATGAGCTCACAAGTACCCCAGCTTGTAGGTTTCCTGGCCCTGTTGATGAGATCTTGTTGCTGGCTCATAAGTGTTAGAAATAGTATATCAGATTATACCGCTAGATGACACCGCAGGCGCCGAACAGCAGGCGCTCTTGAAAAGTATGATATGCATTTAAACATTTCACATGGGTATTTCGTGTCCATGTAATATCACGGGTTTTCACGACGGGGGAATCACCAGCAACCGCAATCAGCAGGCCCAACGATATCTAGAATAATAGTGGTATGGAGTAGCCAGATAAATTTGTATCTAGTTACCTTTAACTCTGAACCTATACGGCCTTGCCCCGGGGTGTTTACAGAATGGCGGTTGCCTGGTGTTGTTGTTTTGGTGGGTGTATCGTTGCGGCTAACTATTCTATTAATCTGAATATTGGGTGATAGCGTACTTTTCCTTCCATGATAATAGAAAAAGCGCCAGTGATGTATGTTGTTATTGCATGTGGTGCTCCCAGTATGAAAGCTTAATGTCAGGCTTGGCTTTGAAATTGACTTCGAGCAGTCTCTTTGTCTTGGTCTCTTCCAACTGATTGTTCATATTTAGTGTTATAACTTCTGAAAAATATTATGGATGCACATAGGTCGTTTGATCATAGTTTTGTGGCACCACCAGCCCATATAGTCATAAGTTAACCTCGTAAAGTATTCAGACTTAACAAGCAGAGTGGGAAACTTACTTTCCGGGTTGGGAGTCGGAGTGCATACCGATTTCTTCCGGAGGACATTTTCATGGACATTATTTTTTTATGCATGGAATCTGTTTACCAGTAACCGACCGGAAAAACCTAAATCAGTACCTACATAATATGCATAAGTAATATCATTCTCATTTTGGGTCAAATCAAATACCAAAACATACAAACAAAGAAGTGAACAATGTATGGCAATGCCCGGCAGTGACCCGTAATAATCGGCACTGTTTCGTTTCTTATAACTCACAGGAGAAATGTGCCTTCCTTTCACTGTTGGTCTCAGTACAAGGCTAGCCATATGAAAAACAAACAAAAATACTTCACACTTCACCCTCAGCTCAGAGCGCATACCTACCTACTCAACCAATTTCCCACGTAATACGAACGCAACTCCGCTACCGCACACGCCACAGTTGGATGTGATCAAAGCCAAGACGATATATGCCAAAGCAATCAGGATCAAAGCAAAGGATCAGTCAAGGTGTTGTGTTTACTGTTAACTTGTGTGGACACTGTTAACCATGTGTTCAAAGTTGCTAATGGTTATGAAGTCATATACAAAATACCTTGCATAGATTGGTTCACAGACAGATTTCAGAACAGAAAATGCTAACGCAGACAATTCTGATCGGTGGCCTCCGGGACTCCGGAGAACGTCTCTTAAAACTGTCAAAGTTTCCCACTATAGGGTGGGAGGAACGCAAGTATTCCGAGACGCGGCTCCAGAGCCGGAGAACAGTGTTCTAAGTGCGCATGCGCATCATCCTGCAAGTTGCTGTTGGCGCGTTGTTGTCAGCAATTCCAGTGGTTGAGATTGATGGAGTGTGTGAAGATGTGGTGTGGCTGCTGACTGCTACAAAAAGTGATTAGTTTGACTGGTGACCATAAGTGGAATAACCAGGGTTTTTTTTTGGGTGTCGTTCTGTTTGTTTTTATTGATATCTTTATTCCCACATTTGTGTCGGAGTACATGTAAAGCCCATCCTATCCAGTATGAACCCGGAGGGCAAAAATGTTTTCAGAGATAAAATCTCTTAAGAAGTGCCTTAATTCCCACCCTGTTAACAAGAGCCACAAAGGCCTAGGTTATGCTTGTAAAGGGTAGATACTATGAGCCTGGAGAAAGAAATGCTAAACACATACAACCAATGCCATATCCTAAGTTCCAAAGGAACTATCCATTCACATTTTCACACCTACCAATACTCCAGACTCCAAAGTATGACACTTAACAATCATTATAAGCTTCTCATTGTATGTTGAAAGTTGAAGTGTAGGGACCAATAAAACATTGATTCCAAATTTTGCTAGAGGAAATTACAATGAGTTTGGGATCATCCTGAATGAAATTCATTTGGAAGACTTATTGAAGGGCTTAGATGCTTTTGAAATGTGGAGAATGCTAGTAGTTAAACTATTTCAAGGTCAGGATAGGTTCATTCCCAATAGGGAAATTATATTAACCAGGGTTAAGCACCTTGCATGGCTGACCAGGGAAGTAAAGCATTTACTGGAGCTAAAGAAACAGGCATTAGGCAGTTTTACAGCTGCAATTTGCTCCCCATATTGTTGCTTTTGATCCTTCCAAGTCATTCCTGGCTTCAACTAAAACAGGTAAATTTCCAGAACTAGGTAAAATGTGATTTTTTGGATTTTTTTTTTTAATACAGGGTATCTTAACTTAAAAATCATGATGCGACCACTCATTTTCTCCGCAAATGATTACTTTTAAGTCAGCGACTTAAAAGTACTTTTAAGCCAGTGTGTTTTGACATGCCACATTACAAAACACTCCCACCTGCACCTGCTCATGCGAAAATGGCAGGGCCTCGAACAATTTGGACAAATTACCTTGTTTGGAAGTACACTGTTTTCTGAAAAATTCTAAGCTTGCCTGATTATCTTCAAAAGAAAGTTTAATAATTTTGTGAGGAACTGGACTGCAACCGGCGCACAATGAAGCCATTATTACACTGCCGTGTTCTGCTTATGGTCAAGAGTTCAAAAATTAAATATGAATATATAAATAATACAACAAAATAAAATAACCTAACCTAGACTAAGATAACGTAGCATAATTTATAAAATATATTATATCATAATATATTCTAACCAAACCTAACCTAACCTAACAGGAAAACCAGAATTATCCGAAACAAATTTTTCGGCCATGACGTCATCAAATATATTTAAATAAAATAATACAGCATCGCAAGGAATGTCGACGCCACCCTTATCGACGGTGGCTGGCGCGGCGTGTTGCGAGCATATGCATTCTCGGAGATAATGTCGAATTAAGGCAGAAACATAAGGTTTTCGATGTCAAAGAGTATCAAATTGAGTGCATGAAGTGTTGAATGTCTTCTTTATCACGTCTGTGACACACCAGGTACGGATAATTATACGCGATGTGCTATGTTTGCAGAGTGAAGATTATGGTAGTGTATTTGTTTGCCAACTGAAAAGTAATCATTTATGGAGAAAATGAGTGGTCGCATCATGATTTTTACATTAAAATACCCCGTATTCAAAAAAAAATCCAAAAAATTGCATTTTACCTAGTTCTGGAATAATACCCTAAAACATTCCAGACATGAACTAAAAAATTACATTGGAGAACATTTAATATTAATAAGAATTAAGGGGACGAGTGGTCTAGGGGTAAGATGCTCGTCTCACAATCAAAATATTGTGGGTTCGAATCTTACCTGTTGTTCCTCTTCGCCCGCGACCAATCGGCATGAGAGATTGGCGACGCTATATGACTCAACGGTCCACGTGTCGTAAAACCAATGACCAACCAATAAGAATTGATTTTAATCAATTTCTTGAATCAATCTCTCAGCTTTTTTGTTCACAAGAGTTGTTGCTTGGTTGTAGGAACAAAAAGATTTTAGATGGATAGTGTTCAGTATAATTTTCCTTAAACCATTTTATATTCCAAAACCCACATCCCAATAGACAGGAAGTAGCAAATCAGTAGGTGCACTAGTGTCCTATTCGTGGGGTGTGTTGTGAATATGTATTAGTTGTGTGTTGTGAGCATTTCGGGAGTATCAGGTGTGGGTTTATGAACTTGGTTGACATCGATTAAGTATACTTTCGTTGTCATTTCCTCTCCTGTTGCTCAGGAAGTTGGCTTATGACCGAATCCTTCACTAATTTAACCATAGTGCCAATTTGTCATCTGGCAGTCATTTGTTGGCTGCCAGATACCATGGAGCTGAATGCAGTCTCCATGTAAGTTATAAAGCATATTGGAATTTGCTGATATTCATGAGTTTAATTCTACTTATTTCAGCAGCATCTATAGTAAAACCTATTTCGTTATTCAAACTGATGTGAGAATAAGATTTTGTGGTTGCTTTTCATTTATGAAGACCGTTATGCCGGGTCTTCTCCCTCTATCTTGTTCCTGAGACCATGTGACCTGGGAGCAAAAAGCTGCTGTAAAACCGCCTATTCAAGAAACTAAAATATGCTAACTCTGAGGTAAACCTTGAATCGTATAAAATAGCTAGAAATGATGTTAGGAGGTGTGCTAGGGCATCTAAAAGACTGGCTGAAATCAAATTAGCTAAAAAATGTTCAGCAGGTAATGCTAAGAGATTCTTTAGCTTCTACAAATATAAAGCTAAAGTGTCATGCAGGGCCACTGGAGGTAGATGGGGAAATAGTGGTTGATGATTGTGATATTGTGGAATCCCTAAGCAAGCAATTCTCATCAGTCTTTGCTAAGGATAATTCTGATGCAATAGAAACAACTGAAGGTTATGCCATGACAGGCTGGAAGATCCTACAATAACTACAGAAGGTGTAGAAAAGCAGTTGCAGAATATAAAACCCAATAAAGCTTCTGAACCAGATGATATATATGCTATGGTCTTAGTAGAGTCTGCTAAGGCTTTAGCAGTTCCCCTAGGTATCATTTTTAGATGGTCTATGGAATATTCTGAAGTACCTGAAGATTGGAGAAATGCAAACATAGTAGCAATTTTCAAAATGGGAAGTATGAAGTGTGTAGGAAACTACAGGCCAGTCAGTTTGACCTCAATAGTTCGCAAGGCACTAGAAAATCTGGTTAAACAGAATGTTCAGATTCATCTTGATAGGCACAACCTTTAACACTCACACTGGAGGGGGGGGGGGCGCGAAATCCGCTCACTGCTCCGGTTTTTCGTACATAACTGCAGATTTTACTGGTCGATATACACGATTTTCTGCGTACCTGCTTAGAAATGTTCGCCGTGTCGTTTAAAGCAAGAAAAATGGAAATCAGACAATTTTTTTGTATAATTAGGGGCCATTAAAGTTTAAAAAAATTCCTAGCGCCAGACCACAAAAATCGGCGCTGATGCACTTCCAGTATATTTGCAGAAGGGAAATGTTTTTGGCAACACTAGCAACTTGTTTGATGTATATTGATATGCTATATAGTTGCAAGGTCATGTTAGGTCACCGAGGTCAAGTCAGGTCAAGTTCATGACAGGTTAATGGAACCAAACATGATCAACTGGGATGTTGTCATGAATGCACTACTGTTTGTCATTTGTGCTGTTTGTCATTGTGTTTCCATACTTTATTCATGTACTCCACTCCTTTCTTCATGAAGCCGAGCTGCCCGACGGAGCATACGGGCGGGCGGCCCAGTTCCGGTAACTGGAACAGGTAACTGACCTGATAAAGTGCTGCCATATAGGTGACCTGAGGTCAAGTGTCGGGTCTAGCATCTGTATTGCATCATTAGTAATGTCCAAAACATCATAAATGTCCATTTTTGAGCATTTAAACACAATCACAGCGATCCATAACAATGACAAGCCAAGCCACACAAAACGATAAAATTTTGGCAAATGTGACCTCATTTGACCTTGAAGATATTGACCTAAGGTCATGAAATTTGCGCATAATAGAGTTCACAACTGTACCCATCCACAGGGGAAAATAATACTTGGGCCGGGCACGAATTCTTACATGTGGGCTTTGAGGCCATCATGGATTTTCCGCTGTCCACCATACTGGAAAACTTACGCAACCTAAGAAAACCCTGGAATTTTACGCGATTTCGTAAATATCAAGTAAATACACTCTACTCGTACATCTCTTTTGCTATTTATTCCTTGACATTGCAGTTACATCGATTTGTCTAGCTGAAATATAGAATTCACACCCAGAAGTCCAGGGGAAACTTGGAGGACTTCATCTGGTTCTTCCTGAAGGTCCTGATCGCGGCTCCGACGTCATGGTCCACCAGCCTCATGCCGCTTCTCTCTGTCACCAACCTCCCCTCGCTGTCTCTCTTGTAGATGAACTCCTTCTGTCTGATGTAGACTTGCTCACACAGACCCTCGAGCATGTGCTGGAACATACAGGGTGATTCTTTTATCTGGCCACCCATGAATTTGGTTATGTGTCAGTTTACTCTTGGACTTTGCCATTTTTTCGATTGTCGAGATCGAATAAATCAATGTTATTTCAAATTCTATGGAATTAAACAGGTGTCGAGATCGAATAAATCAATGCTATTTCAAATTCTATGGAATTAAACAGGTTGTCTAGCTCACCTGGGGGCCTAGATTGTACTCTAAGCACATCTCCTTGCTGAAGTTGTGGGGGTTGAGGTAGCGGCCCTTCCCCACGTGGTTGGACATGATGGAGCCGACAGTCTCGGCTATGGCCTCGCTGGAGCTCCTGACCTGCAGGTTCTCGAACAGCTCGGAGAACTTGGTGTTGCACTCCTTGGAATTCTCTGGCTTCACGAACTTTCTGTACCAGGCAGAGTAGTTGTCATTTTCGGGGACATCTTGGAGATCTCTAGTGAACTACTTGTAGCTGAGGAGACCAGGAAGAATCTCCACTGGGTCGAACTTGTCCTTCTGGTACTGCGGCAGTTCATCGATCAACTTGGTTAACGTTGTCATCATCTCAGTGTTGGAGTCATCATCATCTTCGAGGTTGTCATCAGATGGTTCCTGACCCAGAACCTCAGAAGCAGCTTCTTCAAGCTTTGACTGCCTCTGTCTCCTTTTCCAGTCCTTTGAAATCGTTTCTGCCAGCTTCGAGAGCTCCTTTTCCACAGACTTGATCTCGACATCATCTATCTCCTTCACGTAAGCTTCACCGGCCAGGGCTTTGACCTGTTCATCATCCTCAAAGAGACTTGACACTTTCTCGTCTTCTTCCAGCAAACCCGCCTCTCTCAGTTCCTGGCCTTTCCTTGTCACATTCTTCTCCAGAAGCTTCGGCTCGAACCTCGAACTCGACAGCAGAGTCTCCACAATCGTCCTGTGTTCCTCCATCACACTGAACTTCATCTTGTCGCTGCTCCAGATCCACTCCTTGGACAGACTCTCTACTTTCTCTTGCGCCTTCTTGATCGAGGACCAGACCTGTGTTGGGAAGAACTTCATGTGTTGGGCGTCCAGGGAGACTTCTGCATATACCTCAAGGAGCTGCAGCAGGCCGAGGATGAAGAGGAAGTTCTTGGAGCTCCTCAGATCCTCCATCTTCTTCTTGTACTCCTTAGCTTCGTCGTTCCTCCCCTCCAGAGCAGCTTCCTGATATTCCTCTGCAAATATGGCGATCATGGTGGGAAGGTTCTGCATCGCCGAGCGAAGCCCCCTGACTAGGCTCCGCACGAACCTTGTCGTCTGCTGCTTTTTAGGAGTGAGGACTAGGTTCCCCAGCTCCCTGGCCCTGTTCCTGAAGACAGTGGAGGCCTTGCCGAGGCTGAAGTCCCCCATGGCGTCGAAGTAGAGCTTGATCATGTTCTCAATCTTGGGGTGACTCTTGATGGACTTGTTCCAGATCAACTGCAGTTGGTGAGCTACATCCCACGTCCCTGTGATGTCCCCCTCCTCCAGTCCCAGCTCCGCCGCCACGAACTTGGTCAGGTTTATGGAGCCGCCGCCCGCCACCCTCTCCTCCTTGTTGGCGTAAACACCGTCGTAGCTGAAATGCCGCAGTAAGTCAGCGAGTCTCGACTTGGAGATGCCAAGTGTCTCCGTCAGCCCCTCCACCACGGCCCTCGCCGACCCCTCCGAGTCGTAGTCGTCCTCGCCCATGGTCATCAACTTGTTCAGCATGCAGTAGATGACGCCGTCATAGAAGTAGTAGGTAAGGAGGCAGGTGTACGAAATTCGCTGAATAGTCAGTTTATCCAGGGTCACGGCGATGTCCTTGATATTCCCGGGGCCCTCCACGCTGAACCACCTCTTCTCCCTGCCCCCCCGCCACCTCATAGACGATGTCCCTGATCTGGAAGAAGGCGGCCCTGCTGTTGTTCTTGGTGGCCACGCAGCGGTTCTTTCCTTCACCATCCAGATGGAAGAGGTTGTTGTCTGCCAGGAAGTCCACCGACGACTGGCCGTGCTTCAAAGCTTTAACCACGTTCCTGATTACAGTCAGACCAGCCTCTTTGTTTTCTTTCTCAAAATCAAGCTTCTTTTCCTTCTCGGACTCTTCCTTCAAGCAACACCAGATGTGAAGATCGCTTGTAGAATGACTCTTCATGGCTGACTTCATCCTCCAAAATTTCCTGTGTTCTCCAGATATTCTTTCCTTCTCCACCATCCCGAAATTCGCCTTCCTGAACTTGAACAGTTTATGCGGGACATCAGCTGATCGGCTGAACTTCAGGCATGGCCGGCACTGGAACATCGTGTCTCCTTCAATCCAGGATTCTGGAATCCTCTCCGTCTCGACCTCCTTTTTAGACTCCTCCTCCTTGAATTTTTGATACGTTTTCTCTGCGGTTTTCTCGGCGATTTTATCCACCAATGTGTCAACGTTGGCGAGTGTTTCCCGTATGGTTTGCTCCTCTGTTTTGACGTTTTCTTCTTCGGTGTCACTTTCCTCGCCATCACTCCTCCACTCTGAAGATTCTCCACCTCCACCCCCCCGTCACCTTAACTTTCTTCGCAGACCTCTCCCCCGTCGATTCATCCTCTTCAGAATTGTCCAGCGGCCTCTTTTCCATGACTTCTTCCTCCTCAGTGATTACTTCGTCCTCAACTGTGGTCTCTTCCTTCTCTGCCGTGTTTTCATTCTCATCAGTATTTGCAGTGGGTTCTTTATCATTGCGTGTAAAGAAAGCATACGACCTTCTCCTTGATTTTCGCCCACTCGGGAATGTCTTTCTTGGCTGGCTTGTGGGTGAAGTACTTGGGTAGATTGGTTTCAGAGTGGCCGTTTCTGAACATGTAGACGGTGTGGCTGTCCATCGTCTTGGCCTTTTCCTCTGCTGCATTAGACGTCATCATCTTCAGTTCACTTAGGTGCTGGAAGTTGGCCGTGTTCCTGTAGTGTCTGGGGAGGTCGCACCCCCTCATCTCGGCCTTGCAGCCCTCTGCCCCACAGACCCGCTTCACCAAGCTCGGAGCCGTGACATCAGGTTTTCCGGGAGGCATCCTGGCCGCTCTGAAATATAACAATTATCTACAAATATACAGAAGCATAGGTTAATCACGATAAATATTTATTTAGTTTGTACTAAGATGTTGTAGATACTTGCATGGAAAGAAAGTTTAAACCCAGAATCTTTCTATCTGAAACGACTGCAGACGGTCGCCCGACACAGCATGTGATCAAACGGCTGACACCGGCACTCTGGTGAAAGCTGCCGCGCTGTGCTGCCGCGCTGTGCCTTGAGCGGCACCCGCGGGTGAAGACGATCCCGCCACTCTGCCCTGCCTGCCAGCTTACGCTTCTGTATATCCTGGGGCGGAAACTTACGCATTTACCTCAAACTTCTCAAATTTTACCACGTGGTTTCACGGCGCAAATCAAGTTTAATTTCCCCCTGCCCATCCACCCTGCAAATTTCGTTCCTCCAGCTTTAATATGAGCCAATATCTTAGGGGGGGGGGGGCGGAATCCGCCTCCCCCTCCAGTGTGCATAATTTTCAGAGGCCCTCCAGGGTGCGTGTTAAGGGAAACTCAACATGGGTTTTCATCTTGAAGATCTTGTTTAACTAACCTATTGGAGTTCATGGAGTATGTTACTAAAGAAGTAGACAATCCAAGCAGGATGGATGCTGCATACTAGGACTTTAGTAAAGCTTTTGATAAGGTTCCACATGGGAGGTTAATTCGTCAACTACAGCAACATGGGATTGTTGGAAAAGTTTTAGGTTAGATTGAAGCATGGCTGAGGGGTAGGAAACAAAAGGTAGTGTTAAATGGATGTAAATCTGATCGGAAGAATGTTCTCAGCGGAGTACCACAGGGCTCTGTTCTAGGGCCACTTATCTTTATCGTCTTTGTGAATAACATTGAGGTAGTGCGGAGGAATAGTGTTCAAATTTGCTGATGACATCAAGCTGGTAAGAGCTGTAAACAGTAGTGATCAATCTGGTAATATTAAACTAGACTTGAAGGACCTAAAAAAGTGGGCTGATCAATGGCAGATGTCTTTCAACTATGATAAGTGTAAGATTATGCATCTGGGGTCTGGAGGTGAGACTTTCAGATATACAATGGGAGGAGGGAACTGGATGTTATTGAAGAGGAAAGAGACTTAGGTGTGTTGGTTTCAAAAGACCTTAAAGCAGAGAAACAATGTATCTCAGCTAGGAACAGGGCACTCAGAATGCTTGGACTCATTAATAGACATGTGAGATATAAGAGCAAGGAAGTCATGACAAACTGTACTTAGCATATGTGTGACCACACTTCAACTTGGAATATTCTATACAAGCATGGAGCTGAGGTGTAGGACAGTTAGGCAACAACAGGTTTTCTTTCAAAGGGTTGTTGATCAGTGGAATAAGCTGCCTGCTGATGTTGGGGGGGGGAGTACATCATTGAATGGATTTAAAAGCAGGGTGGACAAGTTTTTTAGACAGGAAAATCTTGTTTTTGAGTTCTAATTTGTGATGGATTGGGCAAGATTTATGCTAATGAAGTGTGCATGGCACAGACTCCTTTAAGCAGGCATGGATGCAGTTTTAAAATTATTGGTAAGGCATTCAATCCACATGTGTTAAGAGGGATCAAGGGAATTGGGCTGGATAGCTAGGGCAGATAGGCATTGGTAGGTGTGTGGGATGTTGGTGGATGGTTTCTTTAGGATGTGGTGAGGGTTGGGTGGGTCTTTTTACTGGGCTTATGGTATCTTCCATTTACAGACTTAACTGGATGGGCCCTTGGGTCTCTTATTAAGTCTAAACACTATGACTTTATATAGGGTGTACCTAGCAGTGGATTCAGCACCTTCCTTTTGGATGTGATACTGATGAGATTGGCTATGGTAACACAATGGGCATGATTGGAGGAGTTTGCAATTGTTGAGGAGTGTGTTATGCAATATCAGGTGAATGGTGCTAGATAGCCTGGGATATATAGCTCCCTTGGAACTTGAGATGATGGATAGACTGGTGTGAGAGCATGTACTTTTATAGTATCTTTTCTAGATAGGCTTAACCCAGATGGGCCCCGGTGGTTCTTATTAACCCTTAACACTTTATTTATCAATATGTCATGATGTCATCATTGTGGGGCAGGGGGCCAGCAGTGTGGCTGGTATAGCTGTGGTGCAGCAATTGGTGCAGGGATGGGTACTTGATGCAGGCAGGCAGATAATCCACTGACACTTCACATACAACTTCAAAAAGCTCAAGAAGAAATTCACCGCAATTGGAAAAACCACAAATATAAACAGTCACCTTTCTCTCAGTTGATAGCTGCCAAATTTGTTACCATGCAAAATAGGTAGTACATAATAACAGTCTCCAATTTTGTCAGAAATCAGCAAAGCAATAAAGATTTCTCCAGTCAGCATGCTCTACATGGCATATTCCAATAGGTGCTATCTGGGAGATTGGTGCAGTTGGTTAAGGAGTTTGCTTCCTGTACTGGCAGTTGTTGGTTCAAATCCCAGCATGACTGTTTTTATCCTGATCACACAGTTGTTGATGATGGTCAGGTTTGTTGGTTCATATTGCATTTTAGGTTATTTTACACTATCATATAAGTTGCCTGATGTACTAATATTTGTATATGAAAGTAATGGGGGAACTACTCAATACTATGGTCTGGATTTCAAACATACTTTGAATTTCATATGGTCATTATAACCAGCCAAACAAAAAATCCCTGGTGGAAAATTTAGTTCAGTCCCCATGTGGTTTGAAATGGCAGGTCTAGATGTGCAGAAGGTTGTTCGTGCTTTAATCATGTATGCTCATTTTTGTGGTGATTTGATGTGAAAGGCGTTTTGATGTAAAAAAGTGAGCTTGCCGCCTTATGATTTTCTTACCTCATGTTCTTTTTTTTGCATTTGGTGCATGTATTCAATCTCTCTGGTGTGTATGCTTGCCCTCCCAGTGCATTTTGGTGCAGATTTGTCGGTGACTTGCACCTCATTGAGCTGTTTGCCATACCATGCAGTCTGGCCAATAACTACCTACCTATCTAGACCTATTTACCCAATCCAGCATAACACATGCATGGATAGAGTGCCTGGTCAATAATTGTCCAATGCCATCCATGCCTGCTTAAAGGGGCCTGCAGTGTGGACAAACCAGCATAAATCTCACCATATCCATGACTAAGTAGGGTATTGCTGTGCTTTATGGTGTTTTCGAAATTTCTTCAATTTTGTATTTGGAATGCCACATTTATGAATGCAGTTCAGAAGATGGGACCACTTGTTTTTCCCTCTATGCTTACTTTTGGTCGATGACAGTGAACATTCCAATACTGTGTCATCCATACTGCACTGGCAGCTGTTCTCTGTGCCATAATTTATCCACCTCAACCCAGTGTTTCTCAGACTTATGAAGCAGAAATTAAATGCTCCCTGCAATCAATTCAGCACACTTCCATGTTGAAATTGCTTTCTTTACAGCTTTCACTCCACACATATTGCTCACATTTGTGGCTTAATATGAACATGGGATGAACATGGCTGTGGTCAGGATGGGATGGATGGATGATGTCATCACAGGGACAGCTTCTCCCTGTAAGGATTGGTTTGATCAGAATAGGTTCAGTTGGAATCAATTTGAGTGGCTAGGTTATATATATATATATATATATATATATATATATATATATATATATATATATATATATATATATGTGAGTTATCCATAGACAAGTATGAATAGGGATGGATGATGAAAACAAACAAATTATGTGGTATGTAACATATATAACAAATTATGACTTTAATGTAAACGTTTCGACCTCAATAGGTCTTCATCAGTACAAAACATAGAGCACAACTGCGGACAATATCAAGCAGGAAACAAATCACATTTTCTGCCGTAATAATCAAGTGCTAATTCGTGTTCGGCTCTTCGCAATAGATAATCTTGCTGCAGGTCTTGCCCAGGTAACAAAACCGACTCTTGAATTGATTGTGTCGCGTGTGCATATATGTGCTGCCTCTAATGCTTTTCTTGTTCGTTTTTGATATTCTTCTCTAAAGCTCTTACGTCATCCCATTTTGGTAGATTTTCACACTCGTCGATATGGACCACAATGGCACTGCACTGCCTATGATATCTCACATCGCGTTTGTGTTCATTCATTCGCGCCTGAATCCCCCTTCCGGTTTCCCCAACATATGATTTTGAGCAACCGGAACAAGGAATTTCGTATACTACACTATTAGATAGCATGGGACCACTAGCAGATTTACCAGTGACGATGTCGCCCACTTTTGTTCCGGAATTTATGGACACCTGTACTCCAACGGCTTTCAGGTGTTTGGCGATAACAATAGCCTGCTTTGAGTATGGAATTGTTAAACACATGGTGGATTTTTCTTTTTCTTTCGGTCGTTGTTCCACTTTACGTCTGTTCTTTATTTCTTCAGCTTTTTTCTTGAGTTTGATAAGCAAGCCTTTTGGGTACTTCAACTTGAGGAATGTGCTATATATATATGTTCAATTTCGTCTACAATGTAGGCATCACAACAAATACGAAAAGCTCTAAGAAAAAAATCCGATGACAATGCCACTTTTAACCCGGTCGACGTGGGATGAATAGAAGTGGACATAGTCCTCCTTGTTTGTTGGCTTTCTGTGAACCTTGAATTTGATGTCTCCTTCAGTCTTGATAATGCATGTATCTAAAAATGCAATTCTTCCTTCATTTTCGAGCTCCATCGTGAACTGTATTTGTGGCTCCACTTGGTTTAGTAGATTCATCTTTTCTAACAAATTTGTTGACTTTGGCACTGCTAAGCCCAGTGGCAGCATGTTTATATATGGAAGTACTGGAGAGGAACCACTATTTAGGCATCATCGGGAGCCAAGCCATTTGGCTAAGATATGTGGATGACGTAATAGTAGCAGTGCCAAAGTGAACAAATTTGTTAGAAAAGATGAATCTACTAAACCAAGTGGAGCCACAAATACAGTTCACGATGGAGCTCGAAAATGAAGGAAGAATTGCATTTTTAGATACAGGCATTATCAAGACTGAAGGAGACATCAAATTCAAGATGCACAGAAAACCAACAAACAAGGAGGACTATGTCCACTTCTATTCATCCCACGTCGACCGGGTTAAAAGTGGCATTGTCATCGGATTTTTCTGAGAGCTTTTCGCATTTGTGGTGATGCCTACATTGCAGACGAGATTGAACATATATATAGCACATTCCTCAAGTTGAAGTACCCAAAAGGCTTGCTTATCAAACTCAAGAAAAAAGCTGAAGAAATAAAGAACAGACGTAAAGTGGAACAACGACCGAAAGAAAAAGAAAAATCCACCAAGTGTTTAACAATTCCATACTCAAAGCAGGCTATTGTTATCGCCAAACACCTGAAAGCTGTTGGAGTACAGGTGTCCATAAATTCCGGAGCAAAAGTGGGCGACATCGTCACTGGTAAATCTGCTAGTGGTCCCATGCTATCTAATAGTGTAGTATACGAAATTCCTTGTTCCGGTTGCTCAAA
Organism: Ashinkailepas kermadecensis; assembly: GCA_034440615.1. Classification (NCBI taxonomy): domain Eukaryota; kingdom Metazoa; phylum Arthropoda; class Thecostraca; family Neolepadidae; genus Ashinkailepas; species Ashinkailepas kermadecensis. The sequence goes on from JAOTOM010004982.1 coordinate 147,991, forward strand.
ATCATATGTTGGGGAAACCGGAAGGGGGATTCAGGCGCGAATGAATGAACACAAACGCGATGTGAGATATCATAGGCAGTGCAGTGCCATTGTGGTCCATATCGACGAGTGTGAAAATCTACCAAAATGGGATGACGTAAGAGCTTTAGAGAAGAATATCAAAAACGAACAAGAAAAGCATTAGAGGCAGCACATATATGCACACGCGACACAATCAATTCAAGAGTCGGTTTTGTTACCTGGGCAGGACCTGCAGCGAGATTATCTATTGCGAAGAGCCGAACACGAATTAGCACTTGATTATTATGGCAGAAAATGTGATTTGTTGCCTGCTTGATATTGTCTGCAGTTGTGCTCTATGTTTTGTACTGATGAAGACCTATTGAGGTCGAAACGTTTACCTTAAAGTCATCTCCACATAATTTGTTTGTTTTCAGCATCCATCCTCATTCATATATATATATATATAACATATAATATATGATTTATAATTGGTTAAATACAACTGCATATTTGGTGGTCATAAATTTCTTCTGTGTCCCTATATCTTTTCATGTTTTTTCCCCTTGAATGCTGTATGTCTGTGCAAAATATTGCACTGCTAACTTATTGTCTTGCAGACTCTGTTGCCACAACCATGGAGTGAAATGTTGCTTCTGAAATCGATTCACGCATAGGCAATCATGGGCAGCACATCGTCCAAGTTCAAAAAGTACTTGCAACATGGAGACGAGTTTGCCGCAATGCAGGTGGGTGACCTGCACTGCGTCCTATCCCATGCAGTGTTGCGTTAATGAACACGTTGTCCAGGGGTCTAGTTGTTATGGAGAACTGTGCATTTATTGATATCACTGCAAAATATTTTAAAGCATTGTTTGAAAGTGAGTAAAAATGTCCTGACCATGTCATACTTGGAGGTAGTTGCCAGGTTAAGTGGCCTATCATAATGAATTTATATATAATTCCCAACAAACTATAGCATAATATTATAATTAAATTACTTGAGTAGTATATTATAAGTCCAATAACATAATTGTATCATTAACACCAGGCGTGATGGAACAAGGTATGACGTTCCACAAATGAGTTTTGGTTGTTCATTTTTCCCTAAAAAAAATACAAAGTATGTGTGCAATCAATCTACAAGTGGCATTTGGGCAACAATGGGAATGGCCTGGGTTGCCCATTTGCCACACAGTTGGCCGAGTTCAGCGATGTGTATGACGGATGGCACTCCCGGGTTTGCCCATTTGCCACACAGTTGGCCGAGTTCAGCGATGTGTATGACAGATGGCACTCCTGGGTTGCCCATTTGCCACACAGTTGGCCGAGTTCAGCGATGTGTATGACAGATGGCACTCCTGGGTTGCCCATTTGCCACACAGTTGGCCGAGTTCAGCGATGTGTATGACGGATGGCACTCCCGGGTTTGCCCATTTGCCACACAGTTGGCCGAGTTCAGCGATGTGTATGACGGATGGCACTCCCGGGTTTGCCCATTTGCCACACAGTTGGCCGAGTTCAGCGATGTATAAAAAAGAAGGCCCCCCCCGGTTTGCCCATTTGCCACACAGTTGGCCGAGTTCAGCGATGTGTATGACGGATGGCACTCCCGGGTTGCCCCTTTCCCACAAAATTTGCCGAGTTCAGCGATGTGTATGACAGATGGCACTCCTGGGTTGCCCATTTGCCACACAGTTGGCCGAGTTCAGCGATGTGTATGACAGATGGCACTCCCGGGTTTGCCCATTTGCCACACAGTTGGCCGAGTTCAGCGATGTGTATGACGGATGGCACTCCCGGGTTTGCCCATTTGCCACACAGTTGGCCGAGTTCAGCGATGTGTATGACGGATGGCACTCCTGGGTTGCCCATTTGCCACACAGTTGGCCGAGGGGTTCAGCGATGTGTATGACAGATGGCACTCCCGGGTTTGCCCATTTGCCACACAGTTGGCCGAGTTCAGCGATGTGTATGACGGATGGCACTCCCGGGTTTGCCCATTTGCCACACAGTTGGCCGAGTTCAGCGATGTGTATGACGGATGGCACTCCCATTCCGAGTGGGAATGGGAGTGCCATTCCCACTATTTGGCTTGCTTAGACGCTTAGAATATGCACTCCTTGCTCATTGATCAAGTATAATGATGCTTCATAGTGTTGCTACTGTTGTGCGGATGAAGGTTCGGACCTTTGATGCAGAACGTCACTTTCAAGCCACTATTTATTTCTTCAGTTATGCAAACGCCGACAGAACGGTTCTATGTATAGGCGAAGTCGTCTGATAACACTTATGTATGCAACGTGTACTCCTGTTAAAACGATGCAACACAAGTATATTTATGTGGGAAAAGCATAGTTTGGTGGGTAGATATAGTTCGGTGGGTATAGTGTAGTTCGGTGGGTATAGCATAGTTCGGTGGGTATAGTATAGTTCGGTGGGCATAGCATAGTTCGGTGTGTATAACATAGCTCGGTGGGTATAGCATAGTTCGGTGGGCATAGTTGTGTTCGGTGAGTATAGCATAGTTCGGTTGGTATGGTATAATTCGTCGAGTATAGCATAGTTTGGTGGGTATAGTATACTTCGGTGGGTGTAGCATAGTTCGGTAGGTATAGCATAGTTCGGTGCGTATGATATAGTTCGGTGGGTATAGTATAGTTCGGTGGGTATGGTATAGTTCAGTGGGTATGGTATAGTTCGGTGGGTATAGTATAGTTCGGTGGGTATGGTATAGTTCGGTGTGTATGGCATAGTTCGGTGTGTATAGTGTAGCTCGGTGGGTATAGCATAGTTCGGTGGGCATAGTTGTGTTCGGTGAGTATAGCATAGTTCGGTTGGTATGGTATAATTCGTCGGGTATAGCATAGTTTGGTGGGTATAGTATACTTCGGTGGGTGTAGCATAGTTCGGTGCGTATGATATAGTTCGGTGGGTATAGTATACTTCGGTGGGTGTAGCATAGTTCGGTGGGTAAAGTATAGTTCGGTGGGTATGTATAGTTCGGTGGGTATAGTATAGTTCGGTGGGTATAGATTGTTCGGTGGGTATAGTATAGTTCGGTGGGTGTAGCATAGTTCGTTGGGTAAAGTATAGTTCGGTGGGTATGTATAGTTTGGTGGGTATAATATAGTTCGGTGGGTGTAGTATAGCTCGCTGGGTATAGCATAGTTCGGTGGGTATAGCATAGCTTGGTGTGTATAGCATAGTTCGGTGGGTATTGCATAGTTCTGTGGGTATAGTATAGTTCGGTGGGTATAATATAGTTCGGTGGGTGTAGCATAGCTCTGTGCGTGTAGTATAGTTTGGTGGGTATAGTATAGTTCTGTTGGCATAGTATAGTTCAGTGGATATGGTATGGTTCAGTGAGTATGGTATAGTTCAGTGGGTATGGTATAATTCAGTGTATATAGTATACGTCGGTGGGTAGAGTATAGTTCGGTGGGTATAGCATAGTTCGGAGGGCATAGTATAGTTCGGTGGGTATAGTATAGTTCCGTGGGTATAATATAATTCGGTGAGAAAACGCGTAATGACGTGGGTCAGTAGTCAGTCAAGTAATCATTCAGATGAGGCAAAGGCAAAGCCAACAAACGAAACGTGCGGTATTCAGAAAGCACCCCACCTGACGCTCACGTCACAGAAAGCACCCCACCTGACGCTAACGTCACGGTACGCTTTTGCCACGTGTCGTCCGGTGACGTTGACGGCTGCCCACAGACATTCCAGGGCTCGCCCGACCTGCGGAAGAATCTCGACCCGAACATCAGCTACGGCGAGTCGCACAATCTCAACACGGCACTGCACTACGCGGCGGCGCACAGCATGAAGCACCTGCTGAGGTGGGTGCCGGGTGGCCGCAGCCGCGCGCGTTGGCCGCACCAGCTGCGTTGCGCTCAATTGGTGGCGGTTTGCAGCTGGCCGCTCGGTGTGCAGGTCGTGTTCTCATCTGGTATGCAGACCAGATACGTTTCCCTTCAGCTGAATGCAGTGCAGCAATTCTATAATGGGAGTGTCGGCATGCAATTTGGGGCAGTCGCAGGGGCCCTCGGAGGTCACCCGTGCCCAATTGTTCCTGGGTGATCGTGTTCATGTTCTCAAATACATGTGACATTGTTTTGATGTTCATGCAGTTGAATGACGTTATATATATATATATATATATATATATATATATATATATATATATATATATATATATATATATATATATATATATATATATATATATATATATATATATATATATATATATATATTCAGCAGGCCAAATTTGACGTCAATGTTCAGGTAAATTTTGGCAGGTGTTGTTCCATGTAGTAGGCGTTACAAACATATTATAATCGTCGGAAAGTGCAGTGAGATTTAATTTTCTGACGTCCAGTCCAAACTGTACAAATAGCACCGATATTAATTCACGGGTCTGTATGAAATTACCATTGTATGAAGCCAGTTCATGTGCAGAACAGTGTAGATGCCAAAACCAAATCAGATTAATTAGAGGGTCATGACCGAATATTCATTACAAGTTGCATGTTTTGATACGATGTGCTATAGAAAAGATGGATCCCATTTTATTCGTGTGACGATTATGGTTGTGAGGTAGGTTGACTGGTGTTCGGTTGACGATTGGTATCTGATGTCAGGAGCGGCGTGATTACCGAATCCACCCGCCACCAATCGGCCTGAGAGATTGGCGACGCAATATGACCTGGCGGCTCAATGCGTCGTAGAACCCCCAAGGTTCTTCTGGTATTATGCTCTGTTATTTCCTTGTTATTCCATATGGCAGTGTCCTATGATTTGAGATTTGTGTGGAAAATGGTTCCCAGGGCGGGTATCATTCTTTATTCACTACTGCCTCCACATATCACCAGTAATTTTTTATCTCCAAAAATGTTTTGCCACCTTCATATTACGCTGCTCCTGTGTTCAAGCTATCAGTTAAGCTGAAAACATCCAAGAATGATGCAATTACATCCAAATAATGTATCTTGCCACCATATATTTTACTGTGCAATTAGGATTTTCAATTTCTGTGCAATTGGAATAGACAGAATGGCTTCTAATGCCTTCTTATTCGTATTCTTATTCTGGTCTTCTAATGCCTTCTTATTGGAATGTTGCACTATTATGCACTACACCTCCAACAGTACTTTTCCACTTGCACTTCCCAGCCCAATATTTTTTTTATAGATAAATCCTATTTTATGTATTCCTTTCATCATCCTGGTTTCCCTCAGAACATTCCTGAACGACCTTGGCGGAAATCCAAACAAGCGGAACGGCGCTAACGAGACTTCGCTGCACACCGCCTGCCGTAGCGGGCACCAACGCTCGCTCTCGGCCCAGGTATGTATGACATAGGCCTGTGTACATGTACATGTATACATACATATGTGTGTATATATATATATATATATATATATATATATATATATATATATATATATATATATACATATACATATATATGTATGTATATATGTATACATGTCTTATTGTGCATTTAAATAGCTGTGCAGTTCAGTGTCAATATATTGATATTAACAAAATGGGACACTGTGTGGTCCTCAGGAGCGGGAAGCTGCCTGTGTGTTGATACTATAGGTGTGGTGCGGCTCGTGACACTGTGTGGTCACCAGGAGCGGCGAGCCGCCTGTGTGTTGATACTATAGGTGTGGTGCGGCTCGTGACACTGTGTGGTCACCAGGAGCGGCGAGCCGCCTGTGTGTTGATACTATAGGTGTGGTGCGGCTCGTGACACTGTGTGGTCACCAGGAGCGGCGAGCCGCCTGTGTGTTGATACTATAGGTGTGGTGCGGCTCGTGACACTGTGTGGTCACCAGGAGCGGCGAGCTGCCTGTGTGTTGATACTATAGGTGTGGTGCGGCTCGTGACACTGTGTGGTCACCAGGAGCGGCGAGCCGCCTGTGTGTTGATACTATAGGTGTGGTGCGGCTCGTGACACTGTGTGGTCACCAGGAGCGGCGAGCCGCCCTTTTTTTGAAAAAGGTGGGTACTATAGGTGTGGTGCGGCTCTGACACTGTGTGTCAGGAGCGGCGAGCCGCCTGTGTGTTGATACTATAGGTGTGGTGCGGCTCGTGACACTGTGTGGTCACCAGGAGCGGCGAGCCGCCTGTGTGTTGATACTATAGGTGTGGTGCGGCTCGTGACACTGTGTGGTCACCAGGAGGGTGGCGGCGAGCCGCCTGTGTGTTGATACTATAGGTGTGGTGCGGCTCGTGACACTGTGTGGTCACCAGGAGCGGCGAGCCGCCTGTGTGTTGATACTATAGGTGTGGTGCGGCTCGTGACACTGTGTGGTCACCAGGAGCGGCGAGCCGCCTGTGTGTTGATACTATAGGTGTGGTGCGGCTCGTGACACTGTGTGGTCACCAGGAGCGGCGAGCCGCCTGTGTGTTGATACTATAGGTGTGGTGCGGCTCGTGACACTGTGTGGTCACCAGGAGCGGCGAGCTGCCTGTGTGTTGATACTATAGGTGTGGTGCGGCTCGTGACACTGTGTGGTCACCAGGAGCGGCGAGCCGCCTGTGTGTTGATACTATAGGTGTGGTGCGGCTCGTGACACTGTGGGGTCAAAAGGGGGGGGGGCCCCCTTGTTTTTGATACTATAGGTGTGGTGCGGCTCGTGACACTGTGTGGTCACCCAGGAGGGGAGTGCCTGTGTGTTGATACTATAGGTGTGGTGCGGCTCGTGACACTGTGTGGTCACCAGGAGCGGCGAGCCGCCTGTGTGTTGATACTATAGGTGTGGTGCGGCTCGTGACACTGTGTGGTCACCAGGAGCGGCGAGCCGCCTGTGTGTTGATACTATAGGTGTGGTGCGGCTCGTGACACTGTGTGGTCACCAGGAGCGGCGAGCCGCCTGTGTTTTGTACTATATGTGGTGCGCCTGTGTGTTGATACTATAGGTGTGGTGCGGCTCGTGACACTGTGTGGTCACCAGGAGCGGCGAGCCGCCTGTGTGTTGATACTATAGGTGTGGTGCGGCTCGTGACACTGTGTGGTCACCAGGAGCGGCGAGCCGCCTGTGTGTTGATACTATAGGTGTGGTGCGGCTCGTGACACTGTGTGGTCACCAGGAGCGGCGAGCCGCCTGTGTGTTGATACTATAGGTGTGGTGCGGCTCGTGACACTGTGTGGTCACCAGGAGCGGCGAGCCGCCTGTGTGTTGATACTATAGGTGTGGTGCGGCTCGTGACACTGTGTGGTCACCAGGAGCGGCGAGCCGCCTGTGTGTTGATACTATAGGTGTGGTGCGGCTCGTGACACTGTGTGGTCACCAGGAGCGCGCGGCCTGTGTGTTGATACTATAGGTGTGGTGCGGCTCGTGACACTGTGTGGTCACCAGGAGCGGCGAGCCGCCTGTGTGTTGATACTATAGGTGTGGTGCGGCTCGTGACACTGTGTGGTCACCAGGAGCGGCGAGCCGCCTGTGTGTTGATACTATAGGTGTGGTGCGGCTCGTGACACTGTGTGGTCACCAGGAGCGGCGAGCCGCCTGTGTGTTGATACTATAGGTGTGGGGGGGCTCTTGACACTGTGTTGGCAGCAGGGGGGGGGGGAGCCGCCTGTGTGTTGATACTATAGGTGTGGTGCGGCTCGTGACACTGTGTGGTCACCAGGAGCGGCGAGCCGCCTGTGTGTTGATACTATAGGTGTGGTGCGGCTCGTGACACTGTGTGGTCACCAGGAGCGGCGAGCCGCCTGTGTGTTGATACTATAGGTGTGGTGCGGCTCGTGACACTGTGTGGTCACCAGGAGCGGCGAGCCGCCTGTGTGTTGATACTATAGGTGTGGTGCGGCTCGTGACACTGTGTGGTCACCAGGAGCGGCGAGCCGCCTGTGTGTTGATACTATAGGTGTGGTGCGGCTCGTGACACTGTGTGGTCACCAGGAGCGGCGAGCCGCCTGTGTGTTGATACTATAGGTGTGGTGCGGCTCGTGACACTGTGTGGTCACCAGGAGCGGCGAGCCGCCTGTGTGTTGATACTATAGGTGTGGTGCGGCTCGTGACACTGTGTGGTCACCAGGAGCGGCGAGCCGCCTGTGTGTTTAGTTGGGTATAGAGCGGCGCCTGTGTGTTGATACTATAGGTGTGGTGCGGCTCGTGACACTGTGTGGTCGTGACACTGTGTGGTCACCAGGAGCGGCGAGCCGCCTGTGTGTTGATACTATAGGTGTGGTGCGGCTATTGTGGTTCACCAGGAGCGGCGAGCCGCCTGTGTGTTGATACTATAGGTGTGGTGCGGCTCGTGACACTGTGTGGTCACCAGGAGCGGCGAGCCGCCTGTGTGTTGATACTATAGGTGTGGTGCGGCTCGTGACACTGTGTGGTCACCAGGAGCGGCGAGCCGCCTGTGTGTTGATACTATAGGTGTGGTGCGGCTCGTGACACTGTGGGGGCCCCAGCGGGGGGGGCCCGCCTGTGTGTTGATACTATAGGTGTGGTTTGACACAGTGTGGTCACCAGGAGCGGCGAGCCGCCTGTGTGTTGATACTATAGGTGTGGTGCGGCTCGTGACACTGTGTGGTCACCAGGAGCGGCGAGCCGCCTGTGTGTTGATACTATAGGTGTGGTGCGGCTTTTGACACAGTGTGGTCACCAGGAGCGGCGAGCCGCCTGTGTGTTGATACTATAGGTGTTGTGCGGCTTTTGACACAGTGTGGTCACCAGGAGCGGCGAGCCGCCTGTGTGTTGATACTATAGGTGTGGTGCGGTTGACACTGTTGGTCACGGAGGGGCTTTGTGACACTAGTGTGGTCACTACCAGGAGCGGCGAGCCGCCTGTGTGTTGATACTATAGGTGTGGTGCGGCTTTTGACACAGTGTGGTCACCAGGAGCGGCGAGCCGCCTGTGTGTTGATACTATAGGTGTGGTGCGGCTTTTGACACTGTGTGGTCACCAGGAGCGGCGAGCCGCCTGTGTGTTGATACTATAGGTGTGGTGCGGCTTTTGACACAGTGTGGTCACCAGGAGCGGCGAGCCGCCTGTGTGTTGATACTATAGGTGTGGTGCGGCTTTTGACACAGTGTGGTCACCAGGAGCGGCGAGCCGCCTGTGTGTTGATACTATAGGTGTGGTGCGGCTCGTGACACTGTGTGGTCACCAGGAGCGGCGAGCCGCCTGTGTGTTGATACTATAGGTGTGGTGCGGCTCGTGACACTGTGTGGTCACCAGGAGCGGCGAGCCGCCTGTGTGTTGATACTATAGGTGTGGTGCGGCTTTTGACACAGTGTGGTCACCAGGAGCGGCGAGCCGCCTGTGTCCTGATGTTGCTGCAGTGGCGCGGTCCAGAGCCAGAGCCAGAGCCTGACGGCGAACAGGAGAAGCTCGACGTAGATGCGCTGAACAAGGTGGGTCGATTGCCACCCTGAATGTATTTCCTAGGTCAGCCAGATGGGCCCCAATCGTGGTCAATTTACATACCCTGTGCAATACTGGCTAGGCTGCAAGTATGTCAGCCAATCCATAAATATGGCAAAGATCGATGACGTCTTCAGATTGATCATAATGACAGTGCCGTATGGGCAGTGGCGCATCGCCCGGTGGATGAGGTCGATTGGACACTCTGAACAGTGTGGATGATCCAGCAGGCACCAGATGCGATCTGCACAAGTGAAATGCAACATGCACTTTACCCTGGCCTGCCGATGGAGGCGGTGGATACTATCCCCACCAGTTCAGCTGTGGGCGCCAACCGTTTGAGATATGTGTATTTTTTATGAAGGAATTCATCCGAGTCGTGTCAGGTCACTTCGATATAACGTCGTTTTTGATGGCATGGCATGCGAATTTGTGCTGAAATGGCAATGATGTTGCACACACAGTGCACACACAGTACTAGTGAGCTCGTCATTATGTACAAATGAATATTTTAGGTATCGAATGTAGCTAAATATGTGAATAGTTGACTAACTGGACGCTGCATGACCACTGCAGTCGATGCGCCCCTACCCCCCCCCCCCCCTACTTCTCACTGGAAACGAGGTCATTGAACTTATGGGCGCTAAATGATCACGCTTTGGTCGAAGCGCCCTTAAACCAAAATAACTAACGAGGTCATTGAACTTCGGAATGTGGCACAAGCGTATTTACCCATGCTGCACATTTTGACTATATATGTATTTTTTATAAACGTAACCTCAAGAAAATACGCCTATGTTTCTTTTATGCCCGTGAGAGGCCATCGCGGAGTCATGGTCATGCACGTGCACTAACCTTCTCTGGTATTGGGAAGTGGATCGACTTCGATGGGCCTGAGCGTGGGTTAGTGTGACCCCCTGACAATTCCAAAAGCCTGCTCTAGCCTGCTCTTTTTGGAATTGTCAGGGGGCCACACTAACCCACTCTCAGGCCAACATATATATGTATATATATATATATATATATATATATTTGTATATGTATATATATATATATTTATATATCTATATATATATATATATATATATATATATATATATATATATATATATATATATATATATATATATCTATAGATATATATATATATATATATATATATATATATATATATATATATATATATATATATCTATAGATATATATATATATATATATATATATATATATATATATATATATATATATATATATATATATATATATAAATATATATAGATATATATATAGATATATATATATATATAAATATATATATATATATATATATATATATATATATATATATATATATATATATATATATATATATATATATATATATATATATATATATTGCGGCGGGGACGGCCGAATAGTTCAGGTGTTGAGCTTTGGATACCAATGGTCCCGGGTTCAACACTCGGGACATTTCCCAATCTCGCGGTCCGCCGGCGAAACAGTGTGGGCGGTGCCATTAGCCGTGATCGTGCATAAAGTGCGTCGAGAACCACTCAATAAACAAGGATTGGAAATATTTCATGTTGTTTCATTTACGTGCGTTTTCGCGCAAGACAACAGTGGTTTCCCATTAACCTGCCAATGCAAAAGAACGTGATTTCTTTGTTTCAAGTCGTAGAAGTATTCGTAGTCCTAATTTCTGAATTTGTTTAAAGCTGGTATTCTCATCTTAGGTATACATTGAGTGTATTATTTTGTGTTCGGGTGAAATGTCCATAACTTCCATCACACGCGAACCAGATGTCTATATTGAGTTGCACACGTCAACTCATATCATCGGGGACACTTGGTAATCCACGTGACGATCGTACTGCTCCAGTGTTGATGTTGTTTGACGTTTGCCGACATCGCTGTCAACTGTTGTGCCAGACGTAAGCACACATGGTCGGTGTTTGGGTGCACTGTGGCCATGTTGCATGTCCCGCTGGCCGGCCGCTGAGCCGCTGCTACAGACTTCGACACAGCGCTGACCCCATCCCCTCCCCCTCCCCCGGGCCCTCAGGAGGCCAACACGGCGCTCCACCTGGCGGCGCAGTGCGGCCTCAAGAAGTGTGTCGAGATGCTGGTGGCGCACGGCGCGTGTCTGTTCCTGGAGAACGCCGACGGCCAGACGGCGCTCGACACAGCGCTGACCCCATCCCCTCCCCCTCCCCCGGGCCCTCAGGAGGCCAACACGGCGCTCCACCTGGCGGCGCAGTGCGGCCTCAAGAAGTGTGTCGAGATGCTGGTGGCGCACGGCGCGTGTCTGTTCCTGGAGAACGCCGACGGCCAGACGGCGCTCGACCTGGCCGTCGCCAACGCGCATCACGTGATCGCTCTCTTCCTGGAGAGCAAGATGGTCTTCGTGAGTGTGGGCCGGGCACACTGTGGGACGGCGAAAGCGGTCCGTCGTCGGTGCTTCTTGTTATTGAATGTGATCGTGTTTGTGGTCACTTTCTCTGCATCTGAAAGTGGCGTGTAATGTCCCTTGGCATCTCGATGGAATGTGTCTTGTGAGTGCTGCCCCCGAGTGCTTCGCAGTCTTTGTGTGTGCAATCCGGGGATATCAATATTGTAAGTTTCCCTTGGCATAGGCTATCCTTGTAGCTTCGTTGTTGGTGACTGCCCTTTCTAAACAGCGACAGTTGCTCGTCATTGTCTAGTTGTTCCCGGATATTGATAATTTTAGATGGAAGCAAACTCACCAGTAATATTAATTTATGCGCTTTGTTTGCCTGTGTCGCCCTTGTTTTGCAGCATTTGAATCGCTGCCTACTGCATATACACAGCACCCACATGTACGCATACCTGTTGGTCGCCTAGTTCAGTGTGCACTGATGCCACACGATGCAAATATATTTGTTGGTATGCAATTGTCTTCAAATGCTAGCAGGACTATATCTAATGTTTCCCATGTCTTGAGAAGGAGGTTTTGTGAGGTCGGAACGGAAGTCGGCGTTGTTCGCTTATATTATCCTAGTCCGGGTAAATTTTTGTTATATTGGTATTGCCCGCTGGGCCTGTCTGTTTATGTATGTATGCATGTATGTATATATGTATATATGTATATATGTATATTTTTTTTTGTAATGTCCTGCGTGGCCTTGACTTGGCACTGGCCGACCTGGTTGCCCGCGCAGCCACCCTGTGCTGACGAGGCCGTCCCGTCGCGCGCAGGCGGACCCGAGCGACATCATTAACGAGGCGGACGTGTTGGCCGAGTGCCAGCCGGCGGAGGCAGAGTCCAGCGGCGAGCTGTACTCGGGCCTGCGCGCGCAAGACCTGCAGGAGGCCAAGGACCAGCTGCTGGTGGAGACGGCCGACATGCTGCACGTGCCGCTCTTCATCGCCGACGCTCTGCTGAGAGATAACGGTGCGGACGGACCAGGCGAGACGATGGCGGCGTGGCTGGATCGTCAGCTGATCTGTGTTCACGCAGTGTCGGAGTTCATTCTGTATTACTGCTGGAGATTGGCCGACGTGTAATGCGCAGAATAGGCCGACGATTGCAAAAAGTATCGATAAGTGTCAATGTAGTGGTGTCGCCCAACCCCGATGTAGCTGTTTTGCGATTGATCAGGGTTATTACATTCATAGTGAGCATGCGTAGTGCATGTACAGCGTGGTTGTATGTGTATATGCATGTGCATGTACAGCGTGGCTGTATGTGAATGTGCATTACATGTACAGCATGGCTGTATGTACATGTGCAGAACATGCAGAGCGTGGCTGTATGTGTATATTCATGTACAACGTGGCTGTATGTGCATGTGCAGTACATGTACAGCATGGCTGTGTACATGTACAGGGCTGCATGTACATGTGCAGTGGATGTACAGTGGCTTTATGTGCGTATACATGTACATCATGCCTCTATGTGCATGTGCAGTACATATACAGTGTCGCTGTATGTGTATGTACATGCACGACATGGTTGTATGTGCTTGTGCATATACATCTACAGCGTGGCTGTATGTGCACGTGCAGTGCATATACAGTGTCGCTGTACGTGCATGTGCATGCATGGCGTGGTTGTATGTGCTTGTGCATATACATGTAAAGCATGGCTGTATGTGCGTGAACAGTACATGCGAGGCTTCGCGTACCTGTACACACTTCCCGTTGTCTCCGCCATCTCTCGCGCGGGGAAACAACGACCATTTCGACAGGCGGTCTGTCCTCAACCGTATTTCCCCCTCCCTCCGCCCCTCCCTCGACCCTATCCCCGACAGTCGGTCCCCATTTTGTCCTGTCCGTCCGCCTGGCGGGCTGATAATGTCTCGCCGTGTGACTTGTCTGTGTACGTCTATGCGCATGCCGCCACCGTTCCTGTCCACCCGGGCGCCTGTGACCGCCGCGCGCCTGTGACCGCCGCGCGCCTGTGGCCGCCGCGCCAGCGTGCGGCCGGTCTGAGTCGCCGACGTGTGTCCGACAGACTGGTCCAAGACGCAGCTGCTGGAGCGGTGGATCAGCGGCGCGCTCGAGTGCTGCGACTCGGCCGGAGTGCAGGCGCCGGCCGAGCTGACCAGCGGAGCTGTCGTCTCGCCGCTCGACCAGAAGCTCATCTGCTCCGGCAGCCACGACCCGGACACCGGCACCGTGACGGTACGGTCACTGCGGGTCAGGTCACAGCCCGGACACTGGCACCGTGACTGTACGGTCACGACCCGGACACTGGCGCCGTGACGGTGCGGTCACTGGGTCAGGTCACGACCCGGACACTGGCACTGTGACGGTACGGTCACTGTGGGACAGGCCACAGCCCGGACACTCACCGTGACGGTACGGTCACTGTGGGTCAGGTCACGACCCGGACATTGGCACCGTGACTTTACGGCCACTGTAGGTCAGGTCACAGCCCGGACACTGTCACCGTGACGGTACGGTCACTGTGGGTCAGGTCAGGACCCGGACATTGGCACCGTGACTTTACGGCCACTGTAGGTCAGGTCACAGCCCGGACACTGTCACCGTGACGGTACGGTCACGACCGAGTTACTCATCGTGACGGTACAGCAACTGTGGGTCAGGTCACGACCCGGACACTGTCACTGTGACGGTACAGTCACTGTGGGTCAGGTCAGGACCCAGACACCGGCACCGTGACGGTACGGTCACTGCGGGTCAGGTCACAGCCCGGACACTGTCACCGTGACGGTACGGTCACGACCGAGTTACTCATCGTGACGGTACAGCAACTGTGAGTCAGGTCAGGTCACTATCCGTATGCTCACTGCGATTGTGCGGTGACTGTGGGCGCTGTGGTGAGTGCGGGTCAGGTCTCGACCCGGATGCAGACGGCCATGGTACATGGCATTAGTGCGCCCTGTCCGACCAGTGAGCCACACCACAGCTGGAGTGGGCGCTAAATGACCTCGTAGTCGGCGCGCCCTTAAGCCCAAATAACTAACTAACTAACCACAGCTGGAGGTAGACACTGCCGCAGCCCTCCCACCTGACCAGTGAGCCACACCACAGCTGGAGGTAGACACTGCCGTACCTCTCCCACCTGACCAGTGAGCCACACCACAGCTGGAGGTAGACACTGCCGCAGCCCTCCCACCTGACCAGTGAGCCACACCACAGCTGGAGGTAGACACTGCCGTACCTCTCCCACCTGACCAGTGAGCCACACCACAGCTGGAGGTAGACACTGCCGCAGCTCTCCCACCTGACCAGTGAGCCACACCACAGCTGGAGGTAGACACTGCCGCAGCCCTCCCACCTGACCAGTGAGCCACACCACAGCTGGAGGTAGACACTGCCGCAGCCCTCCCACCTGACCAGTGAGCCACACCACAGCTGGAGGTAGACACTGCCGCAGCCCTCCCACCTGACCAGTGAGCCACACCACAGCTGGAGGTAGACACTGCCGCAGCCCTCCCACCTGACCAGTGAGCCACACCACAGCTGGAGGTAGACACTGCCGCAGCCCTCCCACCTGACCAGTGAGCCACACCAGTGGGGCATGCCGCTCCCACCTGACCAGTGAGCCACACCACAGCTGGAGGTAGACACTGCCGCAGCCCTCCCACCTGACCAGTGAGCCACACCAGGAACAGCTGGCGTGGAGGTAGACACTGCCGCAGCCCTCCCACCTGACCAGTGAGCCACACCACAGCTGGAGGTAGACACTGCCGCAGCCCTCCCACCTGACCAGTGAGCCACACCACAGCTGGAGGTAGACACTGCCGCAGCCCTCCCACCTGACCAGTGAGCCACACCACAGGCTGGACGCGCAGCCCTCCCACCTGACCATGAGCCACACCACAGCTGGAGGTAGACACTGCCGCAGCCCTCCCACCTGACCAGTGAGCCACACCACAGCTGGAGGTAGACACTGCCGCAGCCCTCCCACCTGACCAGTGAGCCACACCACAGCTGGAGGTAGACACTGCCGCAGCCCTCCCACCTGACCAGGGAGCCCACAGGGGACACTGCCGCAGCCCTCCCACCTGACCAGTGAGCCACACCACAGCTGGAGGTAGACACTGCCGCAGCCCTCCCACCTGACCAGTGAGCCACACCACAGCTGGAGGTAGACACTCGGGTGACCCCTCCCACCTGACCAGTGAGCCACACCACAGCTGGAGGTAGACACTGCCGCAGCCCTCCCACCTGACCAGTGAGCCACACCACAGCTGGAGGTAGACACTGCCGCAGCCCTCCCACCTGACCAGTGAGCCACACCACAGCTGGAGGTAGACACTGCCGCAGCCCTCCCACCTGACCAGTGAGCCACACCACAGCTGGAGGTAGACCTGCGCTCACTGACCACTGAGCCGCACCACAGCTGGAGGCTCCCACCTGACCAGTGAGCCACACCACAGCTGGAGGTAGACACTCCCCCACCCCTCCCCGAGCCACACACAGCTGGAGGTAGACACTGCCGCAGCCCTCCCACCTGACCAGTGAGCCACACCACAGCTGGAGGTAGACACTGCCGCAGCCCTCCCACCTGACCAGTGAGCCACACCACAGCTGGAGGTAGACACTGCCGCAGCCCTCCCACCTGACCAGTGAGCCACACCACAGCTGGAGGTAGACACTGCCGCAGCCCTCCCACCTGACCAGTGAGCCACACCACAGCTGGAGGTAGACACTGCCGCAGCCCTCCCACCTGACCAGTGAGCCACACCACAGCTGGAGGTAGACACTGCGCAGCCCTCCCATTGACCACCCCACAGCTGGGCCACCTGACCAGTGAGCCACACCACAGCTGGAGGTAGACACTGCCGCAGCCCTCCCACCTGACCAGTGAGCCACACCACAGCTGGAGGTAGACACTGCCCGCAGCCCTCCCACCTGACCAGTGAGCCACACCACAGCTGGAGGTAGACACTGCCGCAGCCCTCCCACCTGACCAGTGAGCCACACCACAGCTGGAGGTAGACACTGCCGCAGCCCTCCCACCTGACCAGTGAGCCACACCACAGCTGGAGGTAGACACTGCCGCAGCCCTCCCACCTGAGGTGAGCCACACCACAGCTGGAGGTAGACACTGCCGCAGCCCTCCCACCTGACCAGTGAGCCACACCACAGCTGGAGGTAGACACTGCCGCAGCCCTCCCACCTGACCAGTGAGCCACACCACAGCTGGAGGTAGACACTCCCGCAGCCCTCCCACCTGACCAGTGAGCCACACCACAGCTGGAGGTAGACACTGCCGCAGCCCTCCCACCTGACCAGTGAGCCACACCACAGCTGGAGGTAGACACTGCCGCAGCCCTCCCACCTGACCAGTGAGCCACACCACAGCTGGAGGTAGACACTGCCGCAGCCCTCCCACCTGACCAGTGAGCCACACCACAGCTGGAGGTAGACACTGCCGCAGCCCTCCCACCTGACCAGTGAGCCACACCACAGCTGGAGGTAGACACTGCCGCAGCCCTCCCACCTGACCAGTGAGCCACACCACAGCCGGAGGGAGACACCCCCCCCCCCCCCCCCCCCCCCAATGAGCCACACCACAGCTGGAGGTAGACTCACTGACCAGTGAGCCCTCCACATCTGACCAGTGAGCCACACCACAGCTGGAGGTAGACACTCGAGCCCTCCCACCTGACCAGTGAGCCACACCACAGCTGGAGGTAGACACTGCCGCCCCAGCCTAGCCACACCACAGCTGGAGGTAGACACCTCCCACCTGACCAGTGAGCCACACCACAGCTGGAGGTAGACACTGCCGCAGCCCTCCCACCTGACCAGTGAGCCACACCACAGCTGGAGGTAGACACTGCCGCAGCCCTCCCACCTGACCAGTGAGCCACACCACAGCTGGAGGTAGACACTGCCGCAGCCCTCCCACCTGACCAGTGAGCCACACCACAGCTGGAGGTAGACACTGCCGCAGCCCTCCCACCTGACCAGTGAGCCACACCACAGCTGGAGGTAGACACTGCCGCAGCCCTCCCACCTGACCAGTGAGCCACACCACAGCTGGAGGTAGACACTGCCGCAGCCCTCCCACCTGACCAGTGAGCCACACCACAGCTGGAGGTAGACACTGCCGCAGCCCTCCCACCTGACCAGTGAGCCACACCACAGCTGGAGGTAGACACTCCGCAGCCCCTCCCACCTGACCAGTGAGCCACACCACAGCAGCTGCCGCAGCCCTCCCACCTGACCAGTGAGCCACACCACAGCTGGAGGTAGACACTGCCGCAGCCCTCCCACCTGACCAGTGAGCCACACCACAGCTGGAGGTAGACACTGCCGCACCCCTCCCACCTGACCAGTGAGCCACACCACAGCTGGAGGTAGACACTGCCGCAGCCCTCCCACCTGACCAGTGAGCCACACCACAGCTGGAGGTAGACACCACACAACCCCCCCCCCCCCCCACCAGAAAAGAGCCACACCACAGCTGGAGGTAGACACTGCCGCAGCCCTCCCACCTGACCAGTGAGCCACACCACAGCTGGAGGTAGACACTGCCGCAGCCCTCCCACCTGACCAGTGAGCCACACCACAGCTGGAGGTAGACACTGCCGCAGCCCTCCCACCTGACCAGTGAGCCACACCACAGCTGGAGGTAGACACTGCCGCAGCCCTCCCACCTGACCAGTGAGCCACACCACAGCTGGAGGTAGAAACCCCCCCACCCTCCCACCTGACCAGTGAGCCACACCACAGCTGGAGGTAGACACTGCCGCAGCCCTCCCACCTGACCAGTGAGCCACACCACAGGGAGGTAAAACTCAGCCCTCCCACCTGACCGGTGAGCCACACCACAGCTGGAGGTAGACACTGCCGCAGCCCTCCCACCTGACCAGTGAGCCACACCACAGCCGGAGGTAGACACTGCCGCAGCCCTCCCACCTGACCAGTGAGCCACACCACAGCTGGAGGTAGACACTGCCGCAGCCCTCCCACCTGACCAGTGAGCCACACCACAGCTGGAGGTAGACACTGCCGCAGCCCTCCCACCTGACCGGTGAGCCACACCACAGCCGGAGGTAGACACTGCCGCACCCCTCCCACCTGACCGGTGAGCCACACACAACACACACGTGACGCGCCGCACCGGATGACCGTCACGCGGCCGCCGGCAGTGCGACATCTGCTGCGAGGACCACGCGCCGTCCGACACGCATGCCTCGACCGCCTGCCAGCACCGGTTCTGCGTGCACTGCTGGGAGGCGTACCTGGGCGTGCGCATCCGCGGCGGCGACGCCCACCACATCCTGTGTCCGGCGCACGGCTGCAACTTCCTGGTGCCCCTCGAGCTGATCGAGAAACTGGTCAGCCGCGACCTGGCCTGCCGCTACCTCCAGTTCGACATCAAGGTTGGTGGCCCGGTTCCTGTTTGTTACGTCAGACTTGGAATGGCCTGCGGCCTCTTCGCGTCGTTCAGCCGGCTATGTACTTGTGAGTTGACTGGGCGAGGAGGGGCAGGGTGGCGATAATTTTGTGGTCAACGCGTCCTTTCCGCAACCGAAGGGTTGTGGATTCGAGGCTCCCTGACCCGGTGAACCTCCGGCTCCCGCGAGCATTTCGCTTGAGAGATGCAGGGGCAGTTATGGTTCCTCAGTCGTCGCTCAGTGATGGGCGCTAAATGACCTACTATGGTCGATGTGCCCTAAAACCCAAATCACTCACTCCCTCACTCGTCGCTCAGTAGGGAATTGTACGGTCGTAAGATCGTGGTTTCGGATCTTACAACCAGTTGAATTAAGGAATTAATTCACGCTAAATGACCAATGCAGTCGATGCGCTCTAAAGTCCAGGAATTCACCCACGACCAACTGATGCAGGTGATCGGTGGCGTTTGTCGAAGTGCACAGGTCATGCGGCAGCGTCTCGGCGCCGTACGTCGCTGTTGTTGTGTATGGTGTAACCTGGGCCTACGGTCGGCAAGCGTTTGTTCAAGTGTGAAGGTCGTGCGGCAGCGTCTCGGCGCCGTACGTCGCTGTTGTTGTGTATGGTGTGACCTGGGCTTACGGTCGGCAGGCGTTTGTCCAAGTGTGAAGGTCGTGCGGCAGCGTCTCGGCGCCGTACGTCGCTGTTGTTGTGTATGGTGTGTGACCTGGGCCTACGGTCGGCAGGCGTTTGTTCAAGTGTGATGCTCGTGCGGCAGCGTCTCGGCGCCGTACGTCGCTGTTGTTGTGTATGGTGTGTGACCTGGGCCTACGGTCGGCAGGCGTTTGTCCAAGTGTGATGCTCGTGGCGGCAGCGTATCGGCGCCGTACGTCGCTGTTGTTGTGTATGGTGTGTGACCTGGGCTTACTGTCGGCAGGCGTTTGTCCAAGTGTGATGCTCGTGCGGCAGCGTATCGGCGCCGTACGTCGCTGTTGTTGTGTATGGTGTGTGACCTGGGCTTACGGTCGGCAGGCGTTTGTCCAAGTGTGAAGGTCGTGCGGCAGCGTCTCGGCGCCGTACGTCGCTGCTGTTGTGTATGGTGTGTGACCTGGGCTTACGGTCGGCAGGCGTTTGTTCAAGTGTGATGCTCGTGCGGCAGCGTCTCGGCGCCGTACGTCGCTGTTGTTGTGTATGGTGTGTGACCTGGGCCTACGGTCGGCAGGCGTTTGTCGAGACCAACCGGTCGATCCAGTGGTGTCCGGTGGCCGGCTGCGGTCGCGCCGTGCGCTACCCGGAGACGGCGCGCGGCCGGGCGCGGCCGGCGCCGCAGCTGGTGCCGCGCGGCCCGCCGCCGCCGGCCGTCAGCCACGCGGTCGACTGCGGCGCCGGACACTTCTTCTGCTGGTGGGTGGTGGCGCCGAGGCGTCGCGCCAGCCGCCCACGGCGCCCGTGTTCGGCTGCATTCGAAGTGTGTGGTGTGTTGTGATAGCGCACGGCCGTGACGCACCACCAAGCGGGGCAGCGATACGTTGCTGGCTCGTGTGCTGCTTATTTGGGAGGCGGCTGGTGTTATTCGACAAATTTCGTTTAGACTTATACTTATCTATTCAAAAGCATAGTTTTGGGACTGTGCCTCGTCACGTATGAGCATTTCGGGATCATTGCAGCGCTCGATAGGAATATAGTTGGGCTGTGGGTTGTGGAAGGGTCGTGGGTTGGGTTAGTTGAGGTTGGTGTGTAGTTGGGTTGTCGAAATTTGTAACTACATGCATGAGTTCAAGTGCATCTATGCACACCACAATTTTGCTATGAGGCACATTGTCAGTGCTGCCTATGCACTTGCACAGGCTAAAGTGGGCATCAAGCAGTCTGCAAAGCATGGTGGATGGTTCCACGATTGTATTATACATTTCCAAAATAGAGAAATGGTTTATGAAATGCTAGTCTAGACGACATGAGGAGTAGGTTTGGTGTAACCTACCAGGATACACGCACTAAGCACAGACATTGGTAGGTACCTGGGTACGTAACTACCTAGGTGCAAATTTGAAGCTTTC
Source organism: Ashinkailepas kermadecensis (assembly GCA_034440615.1). Taxonomy (NCBI): domain Eukaryota; kingdom Metazoa; phylum Arthropoda; class Thecostraca; family Neolepadidae; genus Ashinkailepas; species Ashinkailepas kermadecensis. Next base: position 169,281 of record JAOTOM010004982.1, read on the forward strand.
TTGGTAATGGCAGAAAGCTTCTGGTTTCTGCCATGGCCAGCTTGTTTTTGGCAACGCTACCAAAAAAACAAGCAACAACCCCATCATCGCTAGGCCACTGGTTAAGCTAGTGAACTGCTACTTAAAGAAAAAGGTAAATTTGCGCTTTGATATGTTTTTATTCATTTATTTTGGGAATACCACGTTTATGAACGTGATTAAGAAGATGTGGCCACGTATTTCCGCCTCAAATGCTTACTTTTCAGTTGGAAACGAAATAGTGTGTCATCCATCGTCGCACCGTTGTTATCTGTGCCATAAGTTATTCATATCGATAACTCGTTTCTCAAACGTGATGAAGAAGAAATTCAACAATCATGACAGTCGATTCAACACTCCTTCACGTCGAAGATCCTTTGGTACCGACTTCATTCCACATTGATTTGGCACACGGAAGATGGCACCGTCCTGCTTTGGTAACGCAGAATTGCCGCCCATTGCGCATCATTATGTGTGAAGTCATTATTTAATTTTTCGCCATGGTCCTTTTCGGCTCATGGTGAAACTGTGTATTTATTTTGATCGCAAAAAGTACGTGCTTGCTTTTTACTGTGGTGAACAGGCCACAGGCATTGTTTGTGAGCTGCACTCTGTCATCTGCCATGACCCGACTTGTCCTCTTCTCTCACCAAGCATACTCGAAGAGTCTCATCTAACCATCTACTGTGGTCCGATCTGTCACCAGAGATTGTCTGGGTGAGCCGCACCATCCCGTCTGCTATGACCTGACCTGTCACCAGAGATCGTCTGGGTGAGCCGCACCCTCCCGTCTGCTGTGACCTGACCTGACCTGACCTGTCATCAGGGAGTGTCTGGGTGAGCTGCACCCTCCCGTCTGCTGTGACCTGACCTGTCACCAGAGATCGTCTGGGTGAGCCGCACCCTCCCGTCTGCTGTGACCTGACCTGACCTGTCATCAGGGAGTGTCTGGGTGAGCCGCACCCTCCCGTCTGCTGTGACCTGACCTGACCTGACCTGTCATCAGGGAGTGTCCGGGTGAGCTGCACCCTCCCGTCTGCTGTGACCTGACCTGTCACCAGAGATCGTCTGGGTGAGCCGCACCCTCCCGTCTGATGTGACCTGACCTGACCTGACCTGACCTGACCTGTCACCAGGGAGTGTCTGGGTGAGCCGCACCCTCCCGTCTGCTGTGACCTGACCTGACCTGTCATCAGGGAGTGTCTGGGTGAGCCGCGCCCTCCCGTCTGCTGTGACCTGACCTGACCTGACCTGTCATCAGGGAGTGTCTGGGTGAGCCGCGCCCTCCCGTCTGCTGTGACCTGACCTGACCTGTCACCAGGGAGTGTCTGGGTGAGCCGCACCCTCCCGTCTGCTGTGACCTGACCTGACCTGACCTGTCACCAGGGAGTGTCTGGGTGAGCCGCACCCTCCCGTCTGCTGTGACCTGACCTGACCTGACCTGTCATCAGGGAGTGTCTGGGTGAGCCGCGCCCTCCCGTCTGCTGTGACCTGACCTGTCACCAGAGATCGTCTGGGTGAGCCGCACCCTCCCGTTTGCTGTGACCTGACCTGACCTGACCTGTCATCAGGGAGTGTCTGGGTGAGCCGCGCCCTCCCGTCTGCTGTGACCTGACCTGTCACCAGAGATCGTCTGGGTGAGCCGCACCCTCCCGTCTGCTGTGACCTGACCTGACCTGACCTGTCATCAGGGAGTGTCTGGGTGAGCCGCGCCCTCCCGTCTGCTGTGACCTGACCTGTCACCAGAGATCGTCTGGGTGAGCCGCACCCTCCCGTCTGCTGTGACCTGACCTGACCTGACCTGTCACCAGGGAGTGTCTAGGTGAGCCGCACCCTCCCGTCTGCTGTGACCGGTGGACCGAGTGGCAGCGGAAGGTGGCCGAGGTGCGGCCCGACCAGCTGCGCACCGCCTGCAACGACACAGAGGACGCCGCCAACACACTGTGGCTGGTCACCAACTCGAAGCCGTGCCCCAACTGTCGCAGCCCCATCCAGAAGAATGAGGGCTGCAACCACATGCGCTGCTCAAAGGTGCGCCCGGCCGAGGCCGGCGGCGGTCGCCGTGTGCGGCCGCTGGTGGCGGTCGGTTGCCGATTGTGCTGAGGGGTTTCCTTTGTGCGGAGCCTGCAGCCTACGCCATCCGAATCGGCAGATGCCACCCGACACATCGACAAAATTATCGGCAAAAATGTTGCCACACATGTTTACGACCTGTTTTTGTTTTCGAGTCAGGGATAATTTTTCTCCTTTGGAGCAAGGTAGCTGAGTGCGGGCTGTTGCGAGTCATTGTATTATCGTGCTGGGTGTGAATCGTCAGGCTTCAGTTCTGGCCCCGTTAGCCGTGTACGTTGCGCAGGACGCCGATATGCAATTGCATTTATACGGGTCTCGGTCAATTTGGCGCGGTTCGGTTCAGTTGGGTTCAATTACTGAATAGTGATCAGTTTGAGGCTGACTGACTGCGCAATCTTTCATCCCTTCCGTGGCCATTCGGCATAACAGATTTATTAATTATTCGGGTTTTCGCGCCCGAAAACCGAGAAAAAAAAAACAACCAATGGCCAGCAGTCTCGACCTCGTAGTCGTTCGGTTGCGAAGCGGTCGCGCTAACCGCTACAACGCTGCCACCCGCCGAAAATAATAATGTTTAATATCACGTGTGCAATCCCTCGCTAATTCTCGCACTTATGCACGCTATGTTCTTGTGTTCGCATTTGTATCATACCCTGTTGTCATGCGCTCCAGTTATCATCAAGCTCGCGTGTTTTTCGTTTTCTTTGTGCTGTCCGGTCTTCCTCATTATCTCCGACCCCCTAAACATGTCGTGTTCATATACTCCCATTTACTATGTCTTGTTTACTCACGCTGTCTTGTTTTCACCCACTCCCCCGTTCTCTCACACTCCTGTTTTCTGACGATCTCCCTTTCTCTCATGTTTTCCCGCTTTCTGTGTATTTTTGGATTTCATGTCGCTATCATATTATTGTCTTCGTCCCGTTCTCTATCGCTATATCTATTTATCTATCTATCTATCACCATCTCTGTCATCTCTCGAACCCAGTGCGACCAGAGTTGGACTTGCACTTTGTAATTTTATATTTTTATCCAAGCCTGTGACACCAGAATATCAGTTCGCGCTTTCCAGTGAATCCACAGCACTTTATCACAGAGCAGTTCTTTGCAACAGCACCATTGAACTTCCAAATGAAAAATGAGGATAATTTTGTGGAGATAACTATGTTTTTTATGGTAAAAATTAAGGAACGGTCTATTTCTCTAACCCTGAATGTGATGCATGTTGTCCTGTGTGTCCAGTGTAAGCACGACTTCTGCTGGATGTGCTTGGAAGGCTGGAAGAAGCACAGCTCTGCCACAGGAGGCTACTTCCGCTGCAACAAGCTTGACGTCCAGGTCAAGGTAGATGACCGGCACGATGTCAACATGATAGAGGTGAGTCTGTAGTCATGCAAATCAGATTACGCTGTGTTGTGCTCATCCGGAAATGGTTCCGTGATGAACCGTATCAGCATCCGTGGAATGCTACGCTTATTTCATGTTGGCAAAGGAATTGCCTATCGTCAGTATGAACTTTTTAATTGACACTCCTTACAATGATTCGGAAGTTTGAAATTGCGTGTATGCGCAAGATTTAAACTTCCGAATCACTGTAGGGATTGTCAATTAAAAACTGCGTGCTGTGTATAACCATGCCTTACATCCAACAAGCATTGAACAATCTGAGCTTCATCGCAACGAAAAATGCCTATCGTAGAGAAGTAAGCATTCCCTGAGGAACTGTGCCATGTTATGTTATCCTCGTTATGTACCTTTCTTCTAGTTGTGGTATATATGCGCAGTCTTTGTTGTTTTAATTTTGGAGGGTAAGATATGTCCAAATACAAGCATGAATGTTGTGATCAGCGAGGATCAATCATATCAATTAGTATTTTGTATTTGGTAGTGCCCCACACAACTCGAGGCTGCCCTTGTTATAGTTAAGGTTTCGTGGGCACAGCTCACCGCAGTCGTAGAGATGTCTCGTCGCTTGTGGTTGATGTGGCTCGTGTCACGTGCGTCTGCCTGTTGCATGCATTGCATGCAATGCTTGCAACATGCTATTACAACAGGCAATGCTTGCATTATTAGCATGTTTTTTTTGGTGTGAGATGTCAAAACGAGTACAGCAGGACCTGGAAATTCGCCACGGAAATGATGTTCAAAATGCTTTTTACATCCTGGAAACGGAATTGTGATCCAATTCAGTACTCATATGTGCGCATTTTTTTGTCTTGTTTTCAGATGCATAATTTAAGAATACCCATATTAACAATAACTATGCCTATGGTATAAACTAGCAGTGAATAACAGACCACATCATCGGCAATCCATTTACCTGGAATTGTGCTACCAGATGTTCATGTATCATGATCCGTATTGGTAAGCATAATCATGATCGTTATCAATACTGTATTATTTATTATATATTACGTATTATATATTATTTATTATATATATATATTATTATTATTATTACAATACCGATACTGATATACTGAGGTACTGCTAGAAGCGAGCCATGAATGCTTCACAAACGCTCATGGAGAAACACTATGTTGGTGATTCTTTGGAATATATTTATATTCAGCGTTCAGGAAGTAGTATATTCTACTCTGATTCACGAATATTTTATCGCTGTGCTATGAGTCCTGCAGCCGCATAGCAATCACTACCTACATTTATTCCGACCACGTACATACCAGTTGCTCAAATTTAGACATAAGTGAGTTGGGTCGGCATTTGAGCAGATGTTTACTTTTTCATCGTAAAACCTTGATTCATCGTCACCCACAGCATCCGAGCTGTTTCGCCCTGACCGGACCCTATCCCGCACGTGTTCTGACGTCAACTCCCCCTCAGTCCTGTCGGGACCCTATCTCGTACCTGTGCTGACGTCAGCTCCCCTCAGTCCTGTCGGGACCCTATCCCGCACTTGCTCTGACGTCAGCTCCCCTCAGTCCTGTCGGGACATTATCCCGCACCCGCTCTGACGTCAGCTCCCCTCAGTCCTGTCGGGGCCCTATCCCGTACCTGTGCTGACGTCAGCTCCCCTCAGTCCTGTCGGGACCCTATTCCGCACCTGCTCTGACGTCAGCTCCCCTCAGTCCTGTCGGGACCCTATCCCGCACCTGTGCTGACGTCCCCCGCTCTGACGTAGCTCCCCTCAGTCCTGTCGGTACCCTATCCCGCATCTGTGCTGACGTCAGCTCCCCTCAGTCCTGTCGGGGCCCTATCCCGTACCTGTGCTGACGTCAGCTCCCCTCAGTCCTGTCGGGACCCTATTCCGCACCTGCTCTGACGTCAGCTCCCCTCAGTCCTGTCGGGACCCTATCCCGCACCTGTGCTGACGCCAGCTCTCCGCAGGCCCAGCTGCACAACAGCGAGATGCAGGAGCTGGCTCGGTTCGTGCAGCTGTACGACAAGTTCCGGCGCCAGCGCGACCGGCGGCTGGCCGAGCGGCCGCTGCTCGGCTCGGCCGCCGAGAAGATGAAGACGCTCGCCAACTCGTCCACCGCCGCTCAGAAAGGTACAGGCGCACCGCACACCGAGGACGGGCCGGCACCACTCTCGCCAGCTCGGCCGTCAAGCCGTGACGTCATCCCACGTGATCGACAGTGCAACACGGGCTGAAGCTCCGTGATTCACTCCGATTTGCGTCTGTGAACGCCAAGCGGTGTGCAGTTTGAATCCGTGTAAATTATGAGCTAGAATTGGTAGAATCAGTATGCTCGAAACTGTTGCTTTATTAATACTGTAATTATCATAATAGGTGAAGTTTTTGTTTACAGTGTTACACGAAGTCAATATGCTTGATTTATCTGAGCCCACCTGGTTGAGCTCTATCATTTTCCTCGAAAAGCAACGAAATCGGCTCATAACTTTAGGTAGGCTAAACGGTGCAGAATCTCTCCTCCCCCCCCTACAGTGGGCGGTGTGCGACTGTCGACCCCAGTGGCGCGCAGGTTAATGCGGAAATGCTTTCACCCTGAAAATGTGATGGAAACACCTTGCTGTACGATGCCAGATTACAATGCATTTGCAGTGTTGTTTCTGGAACATTACTGCTGAAAACCCAATTTCCAAATGAAATGATATGCTGAATGAATGCGAATCGCCAAATATGTCGTTCTTTCCGGTTTTAAGTTGCTGTTTCCAGCACCTATTTGATGACGTGACACGATTGTATTTCAGGTACGTAGACAGCGCCTAAATGGTGAGGAATGGTATACGATAATGGTTATATCAAGTATCTATATCCAATGGTGTATCTTTGTGACAATGGTTAGTGTGAACAAGGACACTTGTGAAGAGCTACATGCATTATGGTGTGGCAATATCATTCTTCTTTCTTGGAGCGAAAAGTGCATATGTAGTTTGGTAGTCCAAAACTGGGATTGTAGTCAATTTTTATCCAATAAAAGTGGATTCCCTCCTGTCAGGCGATTTATATTTTCCATTAAAACGGTGCTGCCACCTAGCGAGACAAGTGGTGGAAAAATATATCCATTGTTTTAATTTTCTTGATGTAATATAATTTCGGAATCCCCTCAGTAAGATGGATTGATTGGCATATTGTAGATCTCTGTCGCTCAGCAGATGACATAAATATTGACGGAAATGTAGTTTCACAATCCAAACTGGTGTCGACTGGTGGACTCCAGTTGGTCAGTGAGTCACGGCCAGCGTGTTTATTATCCCTCATCCAGCGTCTGGCTGCCTCTCGTGTTACCGCTGGCTTATCAGCACGCGCCGCCGCCTCTTGGCAGCTATTCACGAAAAATCTTAGGGATGAGTTGCATCATCCCCCATCCCTCCACTGGCGATGGTTAAACTAGAAAAAAATCCGCACACAAAACTCACAAAAATCCGCACAAAGAGCCGCCTGGAAACAGTATGCTAACCGCCTGTAACCGCCTGTAGACCGCCTGTAAATCGCCTGTGAACCGCCGTACGCAGATAGCAGCCGAGTTATGCTACTAGAGGACTCACATGCCTACCAATATAATGGGAAATTGTATTAAAAGTGTTTTATTTCGAAAATTTGACCTGGTTGAGAATAAATGAACGCGATTTTAGGAATCATTGTAAGAAACTGACCCATGAATAGGAAACATATACTTCAACTTTAAAATCACTCAGACCAGTGTTATACGAATATGTACTAGTGCCACCATTTAGTTATATAACTGAAGGCTCTATGATTCCTGGACCAGGGTGCACGAGCTGGTACATTGTTTGGATTTATGCTGATGTTGCCGTTCAGATATAGAACTGGAGGCGCTACGATTCAAGGACCAGAGTCTGCACGAGCTGGTACGTACATTGACTGGATGTGTACTGATGCTGTGTGCAGGTATAGTGTTGGAGGAGCTACGATTCGAGAACCAGAGTGCGGGAGCTGGTACATTGTCTGGATGTGTACTGATGCTGTGTGCAGGTATAGAGCTGGAGGCGCTACGATTCGTGGACCAGAGTCTGCGGGAGCTGCTCAAAGCCAGACTGCTGCTGGCCGGATCCTACGTGTACGCCTACTATATGGACGACGCCAACACGTACAGCAAGAACATCTTCGAGTTCATGCAGGTGTGCGGCAGGCCCAGGGTTTAATGGTGGCTGGAATCGCCGTGGTGCTGTTTGTAGAGATAGGGCGATGTGCGTGAAGTCCAGGTTACCAACTGGTCAGCTAGTTTGTGGTGCTGTTAAATACGTCAGGACACTCCAATTTGATGTTGGTCACAGACGATGCTCTGTAGTACCAGGCCCTTTGCGCCAGGCGCTGTGTTGGGATGTGGCTGATGATGCTATTGTCCCCTGGTGTGCCTGGGTGTCACTGTGTGCCCTCCCTGGGCTATGGTTGGTCAGTTGACTACCTGATTCCGACTGGCCTGCCTTGTGTACCGGTTTGATTCACTGTGTGTCGTGACCGTGCCTGCCTATGTCCAAGTTTGGCACATGGTATGTTTCAGTCTGGTCTGTCCCATGCCCTGTTCGGAGCCGCGGTGGCTCAGTTGGTAGAGCATTGGACTCTTGATCGCAAGATTGTGGGTTCGAATATCAAAGCCGACGGCATTTACCGAGTCCACCCGCGACCAATCGGCGTGAGAGGTTGACGACGCTATATGGCCTAGCGGTTGAATGCGTCGTAAAAGAACCCAAGGTTCTTCTTCTCCATGCCCCACTCCCCACAGGCCCTCTGTGTAGCAATCCTCAGCCCCACAGCCCTCTGCCCTGTCACAGCATGCTCCACTCTGTGCCACAGTCTAACCTCCCCTGTCACAGTATGCTCCACTCTGTCACAGTATAGCTTCCCCTGTCACTGTGATCCCCTCTGTGCCACAGTCTAGCCTGCCCTGTAACTGTGATCCACTCTGTGCCACAGTCTAACCTGCCCTGTCACAGTATGGTTCACTCTGCCACAGTATAACCCCCCTGTCACTGTGATCCCCTATGTGCCAGTCTAGCCTGCCCTGTCACAGCATGCTCCACTCTGTCATAGTATAGCCTCCCCTGTCACTGTGATCCCCTCTGTGCCACAGTCTGACCTGCCCTGCCACACTGTGACCCCTCTGTGTCACAGTCTAACCTGCCCTGTCACAGCATGGTTCACTCTGCCACAGTGTAGCCCCCTGTCACTGTGATCCCCTCTATGCCACAGTCTAACCTGCCCTGTCACAGCATGCTCCACTCTGTCACAGTATAGCCTCCCCTGTCACTGTGATCCCCTCTGTGCCAGTTTAACCTGCCCTGTCACACTGATCTCCTCTTTGTCACAGTCTAACCTGCCCTGCCACAACATGGTTCACTCTGCCACAATATAACCTCCCCTGTTACTGTGATCCCCTCTGTGCCACAGTCTAACCTGCCCTGCCACAGTCTGATCTATTCTGTGCCACAGCCTAACCTGCCCTGTCACACTGTGATCCATTCTGTGCCACAGTCTTGCCTGCCCTGTCACAGCATGGTCCACTCTGCCACAGTCTAACCTGCCCTGTCACGCTGTGATCCACTCTGTGCCGTAGTCTGGCCTGCCCTGTCATTATGACCCTCCCGGTGTCGCAGTCTGGCCTGTCCTGTCATTATGACCCGTCCTGTGCCGCAGTCTGAGCTGGAGAAAGCCACCGAGTCGCTGTCAACGATGGCTGCGCTGCCGTACCTCAAGACGCCGATGCCAACTATCGTGGCGACTACACACACGGTCAAACGCAAGGTAATTGTTCCTCCTAGGTGGATATGTGAAGTACGTGGGTCGGTGGAGATCTGTGCCAAATCGTTGTCGAAAATCTATGCATCTGGTTGTCGCGAACTAAAGCGAACGCCGAGCAAATCGACCCGTGTATATACCTTAACCCTTAACCTTAGTCCTTTGGATCTTGCCAATCTGCATGGCAACGTGTTTGCGGTCGATGTACAAGTTCTCTGTCGGCACCGGCATCAAGCCCACTTCCTGCAACACGGCAGCCTGCTTGTGTCCTGCCCGCGCTGCTGCGGTGTCCCTGACGATGCCGTGGCCAGCACTACAGGCGAGCTGCTTATTAAATTGTAAATTCACCAGTTGATCTCGCATTCCCTGGCCGGCTGTCATGGCTATGCTGACGGTGATGGCAGCTACATCTGTGCACCGCTTGTGTTGTGCCAGTCTGTGTGCATCGGTGTTGAACGTGCGCGGCGAAGAGGTGACGTGAGTCGCGTCCCGTTTCAGCGGGCAGAGCTGATGCAAGCCTGTGAACGGGGTCTGATACCGCCGGAGACGCCGCCGGCGCTCAGGGGACACTGGAGTCGGCACCTGTCGGCACCGTACGGCGGCACCAGCCAGGTCAGTGGTGGCCGCAGGGTGTCCGGGTCAGCTATACGGCGGGATTTGATATCAGCCGAGACGCCGCCGCCGTTGATAGGTGAAAAACTACGACCATTTTGCGTCAGAATCCGCTCGCTACCTCCAGAGGCTTACATTCCACTACGAGGTGTGGCGAGGAGGAAGTATATGCAAATCCCATCATGAGCACTCTGATTCCCCGCGGTGCCCGCCCTTCCTGGCATGGTGAGAGGCAGGCGACGCCATATGGCCTCAGCTGCTGAGTACGTCGTAAAACCTCAGTACATCATGGGAACTCATCTCACCCGAGACTGATGTCTCTCGCGACTGTCAAGAAAGGACACACCGTCAGAGCAGAAACTTTTCAGCATTTTGCTCAAGAAATCCTAGCACGTTTGACAGTATTGGGTAAAGTGGGTAAGAGGATTGGTAATTGATCAATCAAAGACTTGCCTAGTCTGTCCCGTCAGCCGTTGGTTGGTTGCCACGGAGAGTCGCCTCTGAGATATGTTGAGACTGCTGTGACCATGTGGTGCACGCATTGCCGGCACTGTAACGCCCAGGAAGCCCGAGCAGGGGAAACTTCTTGGCATCTCCCCGACGGCGCACTCGCCTTTGGGCTCATGCTATTTGGGTGAAATTTAGAGGGTGGCTAGGTTTGTAGCCTGGAGTGTGACTGTGTACGTGGCTTGGTGTGTGACTGGGAGCACAAGCTCGAGTCTGACGTGATGGGTGCGACTTGTTGTTCACTCACGACTGTCCTCCAGCTGCCGGCCCACGTGGTGGCCACCCTCTCGGAGCTGGAGCCGGCCAACGCCTGGTCACGTGACGTGCAGGCCAACCTCTCGGCCATGTACGACTGGCCCGACGTCAACTGGGAGGACGACGAGGTAGGCCGGCGGACGGAGAACGCAGACCTGGTGGGAGCTGAACACGACGAGGTGGGCCGGAGGACACGACTGACCAGGAGTATGATCAGGCAGGTTGGGAGGATGACCAGGTACTCCCGGCTGGACATGAGAGAGTGGATTGAAAGGACGATGAGATACGCCGGGGGAGGAGACGTGGTGGGGTGGGGTGGGGGGACGTCGAGGCAGGCTGAGGAGAGGGGGCGGGGATGTGGTGGGCTGAGAGGACGGTGATGTAGGCTGAGAGAACGATGTGGCAGGCTGAAGAGAGGGGCGGAGATGTGGTGGGCTGAGAGGACGGGGAGACGTGGTAGGCTTGGAAGTGACTGAGCGAAAACGTCTTGGCATTGGTGGGAGGGCGAGGTAGGTTGCGAGTAATTGGAGGATGAGGTAGGTAAGTCGTAGATAGTCGTGAAGACGACGTATGCTCTGGGTGGTGAGATAATCAGGTCAACAGAAGAAAGGATGAGGCAGGCTGACGCGTCATGATCCGCCCTGGGTGCTTTGTACTGAAGATGCATACCAATTCTTACACGTAAGTATTGCCTGACGGTTGTAACTCCGACATGGCCGACGGTGGTAGCTCTCACCCGGCCGGGTGGTTGTACCTGTGCCACAGGCCGACGGTTGTAGCTCTCAGCCGGCCGGGTGGTTGTAGCTGTGTCACAGGCGGACGGTTGTAGCTCTCACCCGACCGGGTAACCGTAGCTCGTCATTCTTCCGCATGATTGTTCAGCGAAGCGCCGATACGCGCTGTCATGCTCTTGAGACAATTTCCCTGTTCCGGCGTGTGTAGAAGCAGAAGAGTAAAAGGACGAAGAGCAGTTGCGGTTCTTGTCCATCACCCGCCTCCTCAACGATGTCCGAAAGCGATGGCCTTGATAGTCTAGCCTCTTGTATTGTTATGCTGTATGACAAAAATTCTATCTAGCAGAGGTACGGGCTCACGCAAAGTGAACAGGCGACGCCATATGGCGTCAGCTACCGAGTGCGTCGTAAAGCCACAACCAACCATCTTTATCGCACGGGAGTTTTCAGGGCACATCGACTGCAGTGGTCACGCAGTTCTGTATCGTATCCCCACCGCACGGTTAGCCTCGCATATTCCCACGTCACGTCGCCTACCATATCAACATTGCTTCTATCTCACTCATGCCGCCGGCGCGAGCCGTGGCAACAGCCGCCAAGGTTGTGCAGTGCACATACTAACATGCACGCGTGGCGGCGCGGCCGGCCGGGCGGGTGCCGGGGCAGTGACCAGACTGCTCTGCCGGCGCGGCCGGGCGGGTGCCGGGGCAGTGACCAGACTGCTCTGCCGGCGCGGCCGGGCGGGTGCCGGGGCAGTGACCAGACTGCTCTGCCGTCAGGAGAACGACGACTCGCTGACGGCGCTGGCCGCCCGCATGCTGGTGCAGTGTCGGCGACAGGGGTGCGGCCGGCCCCGCGCCCGCCACCCGCGCACCGGCGCCACGCACGACTTCTGCTCGCTCAAGTGCTCCCGCATGGACATGCTCGGCGACCCCATGGGTGAGCGGCTGCCCTGGGCCGCCAGCGTGTTCACGGGTGCCGGTGTCGGCTCCTCCGTGTAGTATTACATTGGATGTCCCGGTGGTGGTGGTGCCTGTTCACGGTGCCGGTGCCGGTGTCGGTGTCGGTGCCGTGCCGTCCGGTGTAGTGCTGCACTGGATGTCGGTGCCGGTGCCGGTGCCGGTGCCGGTGCCGGTGCCGGTGCGGTGCCGGTGCCGGTGCCGGTGCGGGGGGGTGTCGGTGTCGGTGTCGGTGTCGGTGTCGGTGTGGTCCGTGTCGGTGTCGGTGTCGGTGTGGTGTGCTGGTGTCGGTGTCGGTGTCAGCTCTGTGTAGCTGCTATCCGGGGTGCCGGTGTCAGCTCTGTGTAGTGCTGCGCTGGATGTCTCCCGGTGGGGGGGGGGTTGCCGGTGTCAGCTCTGTGTAGTGCTGCGCTGGATGTCTCCCGGTAGAAGGTGGGTGGGGGGGGGGGGGGGTTAGCTCTGTGATGGGCATGAGATGGATGCGCCAGATAGCTCCACGGATGGGTCAGTCAAACGTGTTGTACGATTTGATGGCCCCAATGTGAGGTTTCCATGTAGCTTTTTGGTGAATTCGAAACATCTCACTGCTGCCTGGCGTCACTGCCTCCTGGTAGTGCAGTTAAAATGGTACACAACATGGTCACCGGATGCAACAGTTGCAGGTCCTGTACGACCTGAAGTACTCTTCGTAACAGCTACAGCATCAAGTACGCAGTTTCTCTCCAGTAAATATGTAGACATTTTAGTTGTTGGGTCTAATGTATTGACAATGCCCCATTTATCACCATTGCATGCCATATTCAAATGTCAAACTACAAAATTGTTTGATCTTACGGATTATGCAATTACAAAAATTCGTTATTTCCCTGTAAACTGCACCATTGGCAGGCAATAGACATTTTTGTTGTTCAGTTTGATAACTGCTGTGTTGCATATTTCTCGAATGTGATTCCAGTATATTTGAATGTCTTCGAATAGTTTTATTAGCAGATTCTATTGTATTATTATTGGCAGATTCCAAACCGTACGAATTTACCCATCCGAGGACTCAAATCCAATGCCAATTTCCAAACCTATATGAATCATCATCTGTGGACACGTCCGCCTGCATGATGGGCGAGTGTTGTGTAATGTGTCATAAGGTAGCCCAGGTAGAGATCCCCTCTCAATGATAGGCCGTGTACGCGGTTATACTGACGGATACCACAGGTTGACCATGGACCAGGGCGGGCCTGTGGTTGTACTGACGGACCCCACTGGTCGACCCCAGACCAGGGCGGGCCTGTGGTTGTACTGACGGACCCCACCGGTCGCCCCAGACCAGGGCGGCCTGTGGTTGCTGACGGACCCCACTGGTCGACCCCAGACCAGGGCGGGCCTGTGGTTGTACTGACGGACCCCACTGGTCGACCCACCCGGCCTGTGGTTCACCCCACTGGTCGACCCCAGACCAGGGCGGGCCTGTGGTTGTACTGACGGATCCCACTGGTCGACCCCAGACCAGGGCGGCCTGTGGTTGTACTGACGGACCCCACTGGTCGACCCCAGACCAGGGCGGCCTGTGGTTGTACTGACGGACCCCACTGGTCGACCCCAGACCAGGGCGGCCTGTGGTTGTACTGACGGACCCCACTGGTCGACCCCAGACCAGGGCGGCCTGTGGTTGTACTGACGGACCCCACTGGTCGACCCCAGACCAGGGCGGCCTGTGGTTGTACTGACGGACCCCACTGGTCGGCCCCAGACCAGGGCGGCCTGTGGTTGTACTGACGGACCCCACTGGTCGGCCCCAGACCAGGGCGGCCTGTGGTTGTACTGACGGACCCCACTGGTCGACCCCAGACCAGGGCGGCCTGTGGTTGTACTGACGGACCCCACTGGTCGGCCCCAGACCAGGGCGGGCCTGTAACGGGTGACTACAACATGGAGCTGCGGATTGCACTGGAGATGTCTCGCCTGGAGCACCTGGAGGAGCAGAACAGGGAGAGGCAGCAACGGGCTCAAGGTGTCAGGTGAGCCCAGAACTCGCTGACTCACCAACCTCTGAATCACTGACCTCTGACCATTTGGCCCACTAACTCTCTCAACATCTACATCTCTGGCAATCTGGTCCGCCCATCCTCTGATCTTCCGACGCTCTGATCCTCAGACCCGCTTTTCCCGTGACGGACGCACTGTCGCTTTGCGTGTCAGATTTATTGACCTGTTACGCAGGCTTACCTGTCATGTGAGTATTTCACATTGAAGCCAAATAGTCACCGGTATGTCACCATCATTGACTTACTGCACGTATAGGTTCATTGCAAAACAGCTTATGTGTGTGATATTTAATTCTCTGGCGATCACCCTGTTCAATTAAGTGGCCACTCACGTGTTTAACCCACTAACCAAAAGACATTGGACCGAACTCAGGTCTTTGACTTGGAAGCCGAAGCCGGGCTTCGATAATGGCTGAAAGCCAAAGCCAATGACTGGGCACTACGAAGCCAAAACTGAACCAATAGCCGTAGGCCCTACTAAGCGGAGTTCGAGGTCAAGGGCAGCTTACGCCCTCCAAAGTCAAAACGGAAACCAATGGGGTTGGGCTAAACTGGAAAAAATGATCAGTTGAAATGTGTGCCATGGTTAAGCTTGTCACGAAGTTTGACGAAGGATGTGGGCTGAACAGGGGAATGACAGAGGAGAGGGAGAGGAAAGACAGTTCAGAAAAAGAGAAGAACCTGATTAAGGAAGGTTTAAAAGTAAAAGTACATGGTCTCCGTGATACTCTGCTCCGGACCATGTGGACTGTTCAAACTCGTTGGAAACGCGAAGCCGAAGCCTAAGCCAATTCTCTAAAATTCCGCAAAACCGTATCCGATTGATTGATTGCTTGGGCTTAGGGGCGCATCAACTGCTACTGGTTACAAAACCGTATCCGAAGCTGAAGCCAGCTCTCTAAAATAGTACAAAGCTGAATAGCAGGCCAACTTGGTCCGGATGCGGCGCGCTCTGCGGCGGGTTGTCGAGTTCGCAGTGACGCCATGTCGACCCGCCGGAAGTTTGACTTCCGGTGGGCCGGAATAACTTCCGGTTTGACTTTTGAGCGCCGTCCGTTGCAGCGATGGCCCGGCCTGGACGGCGACCGAGGGCGCTGAGGCGGCCGTATCACCTCCTGCCGCGCCTGTGTTCGGTAAGGGCGAAGTTCGGGCCAGACTTGTGCTCGACTCGAGTTGAATCGAGAATCGACTCACGAATCAATCGTTTTTGGATGAGTCGCAAGTCGATTCTGTTCCCCAAAATATATCTTGAGTCGTGAGTTGAATCACATCTTTCTTTTTAAAAATGAGTCGAATCATGAGTCAATCATTCAAATCACAATGAGTCATTTGAGTCTTATGACTCAAATGCAAGTCATGAACAAATGATATAAAGCATGTATCTTTGTAAATAGCATGACATGACAAAAATAGGGAGTAAAAACACAGCGTAATTTTTCATGCTTAGCATTACAATTGTCAACTTGTCAGCTGCCAGTGAGTAAAGAATGAGGAGTACTGAAGTTATTTACCAAACACCAATGACAATGAGTCAATCCTAGTGCCAGGAACACAACACAGAAATGGGTTGTGATTGTGAAAAAGAATATGGAACCGAAACGGTCCCGCACTGGAATAGGTATCTGCACTGAAGATCAAGATCGATTCTGTTCCCCAAATATATCTTGAGTCGTGAGTTGAATCATATCTTTCTTTTTAAAAATGAGTCGAATCATGAGCCAATCATTCAAATCACAATGAGTCATTTGAGTCTTATGACTCAAATGCAAGTTATGAACAAATGATATAAAGCATGTATCTTTGTAAATAGCATGACATGACAAAAAGTAGGGAGTAAAAACACAGCGTAATTTTTCAAGCTTAGCATTACAATTGTTAACTTGTCAGCTGCCAGTGAGTAAAGAATGAGGAGCACTGAAGTTATTTACCAAACACCAATGACAATGAGTCAATCCTAGGACCCGGAACACAACACAGAGATGGGTTGTGATTGTGAAAAAGAATGTGGAACCGAAACGGTCCTGCACTGCAATAGGTATCTGCACTGAACAAAATTGCGTTGGTTTGTTATTTGTCATCTGATATGTAGTAAGACAAAAGACTGACATCACTCCAGGAGTTGTGTAATGCATTAGATACTGATTTTCTTTTTTAGTTGTGGTGCTTGCAACTCAACTTCGTTTATTGTTTTATCCTCCAAAATTGTATCCAAGCATATTTATAGGTGTCTAATTAAATGAGGGAATTATATATATATATAATGTGTGGGTAATGCACACTGAATCATATGAATCATGAGTCGAATCAAATCTCAAGATCTATGAGTCACATGTGAGTCGACTAAAACATTTGAGTCGAGCACAAGTGTGGTTCGGGCGACGCCGTCTGGTTGCCCACGTCACCGGTAGCCCTCCCACCATTCCGACCGGCTCCGATTGCATCAGCAGACAATGTAAATCGCGAATCCATCGCCTGCGGACCGTCGTGATGTTATGTACGACGCTCCGCGGTCTCCTGGAATGTACCGCCCGGCTATATGGCCTCCACAGATGGCGACTGCAGTGTATCTCTCTCCTGTCTATGGGGTCTCCTCGGATGTACCGCCCCGCTATATGGCCTCCACAGACGGCGACTGCAGTGTATCTCTCTCCTGTCTATGGGGTCTCCTCGGATGTACCACCCGGCTATATAGCCTCCACAGACGGCGACTGCAGTGTATCTCTCTCCTGTCTATAGGGTCTCCTCGGATGTACCGCCCGGCTATATGGCCTCCACAGACGGCGACTGCAGTGTATCTCTCTCCTGTCTATAGGGTCTCCTCGGATGTACCGCCCGGCTATATAGCCTCCACAGACGGCGACTGTAGTGTATCTCTCTCCTGTCTATGGGGTCTCCTCGGATGTACCGCCCGGCTATATAGCCTCCACAGACGGCGACTGCAGTGTATCTCTCTCCTGTCTATGGGGTCTCCTCGGATGTACCGCCCGGCTATATGGCCTCCACAGACGGCGACTGCAGTGTATCTCTCTCCTGTCTATGGGGTCTCCTCGGATGTACCGCCCGGCTATATGGCCTCCACAGACGGCGACTGCAGTGTATCTCTCTCCTGTCTATAGGGTCTCCTCGGATGTACCGCCCGGCTATATGGCCTCCACAGACGGCGACTGCAGTGTATCTCTCTCCTGTCTATAGGGTCTCCTCGGATGTACCGCCCGGCTATATGGCCTCCACAGACGGCGACTGCAGTGTATCTCTCTCCTGTATATGGCGTCTCCTGTAATGTACCGCTTGTCTGTAGGGTCCCCAGAGGAGGCGACTGTAGTGTATCTTCTGTCTATATGGTCTCCTGTGGTGTGCTGCCTGGTATGTAGGTTGGCCTGCGATGTGCTACCTGTCAGTAGGTTCTTCTGTAGTGTATTGCCTGGTATATAGGGCTGTGACTGACCACCTGTTTATAGGGTTTCCTGAGATATGCCGTCGCAGCTCTCTGTGTCCGGTACGCAGTGAGCCGGCAGTTTCTGAGGCTGGCGATGGTATTGCCCATCCGCCACGACGCTGCCAGTCACTGGGTGAGCTGCGCTGCCCAAGGTCTCCGCCGTCAATCGACCTCCGCCTCTCTAGTGAGTCACAAACACCCCCGCTCCACCCCCACACACTTCGTGGATCTTCCACGGAATTTCCGGCCGGCCGTGCGAAGGCTGCACCGTGTCCTTGTGACGTACGGCCGGTCGGCACCATTCCGTGGGCAATACCATTCCCGGGGGGCACGGCACGTGTGAGTCAGGACGACACCAGCCGCACGCATTCACTCATTAGCCAGCGCCGGGCGACCTGTCGAGCCCCTAGCGTGATTTGCATGGGGCCCGGGCGCGACTTTTCCTGCCTTCAGGCTCAGCGTGATTTTCAGTGGCCCCGGCCCAACGTTTTGGAGTCCCCATTGTGATTTTCAAGAACCCGGCACGACGTTTTCGGCCCCCGCTTGATTTTCTGGGCTCAGGTGCGATCTTTTGAAGCCCCAGCGTGATTTTCATGGGCCCAGCTCGTCTTTCTGCGGCACCCATGGTGATTTTCAAGAACCACGGCACGACTTTTTTTTGTGCTCCCAGCGTGATTTTATCGGTGCCCGGTCCAACTTTTTGGGGCACCAGCGCGATTATCAGGGGCCCCGACCCGACGTTTTGGGACCCAGCGTGATTTTGAGGGCCTGGCCAGTTTTTCTGGTGCCCAGTGTCGTTTTCGAGGGCCCTGACGTGATTTCTGGTATTTTTATCTCCAGTGTGATTTCCAGGTACCCATCCCGACCTCTTATGTCCTTAGCGAGATTTTCTGTGGCCCTGGCGCGATTTATCGGGTTCCCGCCGCGACCTTTTGGAGGCTCAGCGATATTTTCAGGGACACGGTATAACATTTTGGAGCCCTCGGCGTCATTTTTAGGGTCCCGGAACGATTTTTAAGGCCTCAGTGTGATTTTTATGTTCCCCGGTGTGATTGTTGGGGACACCAGTATAATTTTTAGGGAGCCTGGCATTATTTTTCCGAACCCCGGTGCGATATTGGGAGCCCAGAACCTCTCATATGGGGAGGGGTACTGCTCCAATGCCCCTCCCCCCTCGGTACGCCAATGCACATGTCCCAATGATTGTATAGTTTAACAATGACATCTATAGAGTACACCGCACAAAATCGACTTTCCTATGCCCATTTACCTGCTTGCACCACAAGTAGTGTTCAGAAACATGCACCCTGCAATTGGCCCAAATTCGTCCCATTATCTTCGGGGTTCTTAAATCTCAGCCTGGACGTACACATCACTGGACGATGAAAAGCCTTGATTGTAGTCTCCGTTGTAATTCGGTGTTTTAATGCTCTTAATCCAAATGTCTTCATTGAATAGATTATGGGATCAGAGTCTATACTAAGCAGATATTGTTACCAGACTTGTGCTCGACTCAAATTTTTTTAGTCGTCTCACATGTGAATCATAGATCTTGAGATTTGATTCGACTCATGATTCAGAGCAGGTCAAAATTATTTGATTCGACTCAATTCAGACTCAGAGCTCACAAAGCATGGTTCGACTCGCGACTCAAACAGACTGACAAACATTTGAATCGATTCAGATCCGACTCAGTGGTATCAGTCTCATGGGCCATATGATTCAGTGTGCACTGCCCACACACATACACACACACACATATATATATATATATATATATATATATATATATATATATATATATATATATATATATATATGTATATAATTCCCTCTTTAATTATATAAATATAAATATGCTTTGACATCAAAATGCTTAACGTTGATACTTATTTGCAGTTGTTGTCATTTGTTTTTGGTAAATAACTTCAGTACCCCTCATTCTTTTCTCTGACAACTGACAAGTTTGACAATTGTAATGCTAAGCATGAATAATTATGCTGTGTTTTTACTTCCTACTTTGTGTCATGGCATACTATTCACAAAGATACATGATTTATATAATTTGTTCATAACTTGCATTTGAGTCATAAGACTCAAATGACTCATTTTTTGCAAGATTTGAATGATTGACTCATGATTCGACTCATTTTTAGAAAAGAAAGATATGATTCAACTCCCGACTCAAGATATATTTTGGGAAAATAATCGATTCAACTCGCGACTCATCCAAAAACGATTGATTCATGAGTCGATTCTCGATTCAACTCGATTCGAGCACAAGTCTGATTGTTACATATACCATGAGCCCACCATCTTACCGAACCATTTCTGTTGAACGGCATACTTTGAATTAAATGCTTAACGTGCTGTCCATGCCACTACGCAGTTACCCAGCTGAAGATCCACTCGGGTCAGTTGCCATGCTGGTCATGTGCCTTCTCAGGTCACATGACAAGCATCGCTCGTTACTCGTCACATCATCACTCTTCATATCACTCCTCATGTGACCTTGTCAGGTCGCATCACGAGCGCCTAATCCTCTGGGGATTCTAAGATTCTGAAAGGCGTTCTCGAACTTGAAGTTGATATAATAGTGTGTGGACTTCATTGTTGTATCTATGCTACCATAATAAATGATGGAGGAAGTAAGTATTTTGCTATATTGCATGCCAGAACCGATAATACCAAGGCATCTTAATCAAAAGTTGGATATCTGTGTGCTAACTCTGAAAATCCATCGAAATGTGGAAATTTGTATGTTCTATTCCATACTACAGTCACGCAATCGATGTATCGTGTTAGTAATTTGTATGCTTCAATAATCAAAATACATGCAAATGTTGAAGTGTATGGCAGTTAGGACCAAGGCCGTATATAATGCATATCTCTGTAATTTCAAGGCCAGGAAGTTGCACTTGCAAATTGTATGTCTTACCTTGATTATGTTACGTTATTGCCCTCAGCCTTTACATTTTTATACTCAAGGCAAAATTAATGAAATCGATGTTAAATATGTTAGCAGTCAAAGAACCACAGTGAAACTCTAGTATGAATATATTTTGGTACCGGCTGTCACATTATCTGCTTTATAGTCTTCTCATAACATAATATAAGTTGTGAATATCCATATATGTTGTATTACATCAACTCCTGAATTAGTTGCGTTGTTGTAGGGTCATGTCCAAGTGTGCATAACTTAAGAAATGAAGTGCTACGATGTGATATGTACAGCTTTTACTTAGTTACGGATTGCATGGAGTTTTCACATATTCAAATGTGTGCATGCTGTATTTTACGAAATTTAGATGTCTCAAAAGTGGGAGGGCCAGCTACCATTGTTACTCACCCCCACCCCACACACACTTTGAAAAGTGGGTGGGCCATGGCCCTCCTGTCCCTCCCCTGTTCCTACGCCTATGCTTCACCGCGTCCATTCGCGTCCACGTTAAGTTAGCTGGAGGTCTATCGAAGCCTCTGGATATGAACACCACGGTGGGTGTGAGCGTTTATCTCGGGGGTTGCGTTTCTGGCATCGTCAAGCTATCCTGCTTCACTTCTGATCTGCCAGATACTTTTGACGTGGTTCACAGACCCCGCCGACAGCCCTCAGACCCCGCTGACAGCCCTCAGACCCCGCTGACGGCCCCCAAAACCCGCTGACGGCCCCCAAAACCCGCTGACAGCCCTCAGACCCCGCTGACAGCCCTCAGACCCCGCTGACAGCCCTCAGACCCCGCTGACAGCCCTCAGACCCCGCTGACAGCCCTCAGACCCCGCTGACAGCCCTCAGACCCCGCTGACAGCCCTCAGACCCTGACAGCCCTCAGACCCCGCTGACAGCCCTCAGACCCCGCTGACAGCCCTCAGACCCCGCTGACAGCCCTCAGACCCCGCTGACAGCCCTCAGACCCCGCTGACAGCCCTCAGACCCCGCTGACAGCCCTCAGACCCCGCTGACAGCCCTCAGACCCCGCTGACAGCCCTCAGACCCCGCTGACAGCCCTCAGACCCCGCTGACAGCCCTCAGACCCCGCTGACAGCCCTCAGACCCCGCTGACAGCCCTCAGACCCCGCTGACAGCCCTCAGACCCCGCTGACAGCCCTCAGACC
The DNA here is from genome assembly GCA_034440615.1 of Ashinkailepas kermadecensis. Lineage (NCBI taxonomy): Eukaryota > Metazoa > Arthropoda > Thecostraca > Neolepadidae > Ashinkailepas > Ashinkailepas kermadecensis. Next base: position 191,213 of record JAOTOM010004982.1, read on the forward strand.
CCGCTGACAGCCCTCAGACCCCGCTGACAGCCCTCAGACCCCGCTGACAGCCCTCAGACCCCGCTGACAGCCCTCAGACCCCGCTGACAGCCCTCAGACCCCGCTGACAGCCCTCAGACCCCGCTGACAGCCCTCAGACCCCGCTGACAGCCCTCAGACCCCGCTGACAGCCCTCAGACCCCGCTGACAGCCCTCAGACCCCGCTGACAGCCCTCAGACCTCGCTGACAGCCCTCAGACCCCGCTGACAGCCCTCAGACCCCGCTGACAGCCCTCAGACCCCGCTGACAGCCCTCAGACCCCGCTGACAGCCCTCAGACCCCGCTGACAGCCCTCAGACCTCGCTGACAGGCCCCCAAAACCCGCTGTCGCGGTACCCATATCCCGCTGACGGTCCCCATATCCCGCTGACGGTCCCCCAGGACCCGCTGACTGGGCATCCATATCCCGAGACGGTATCCGCACCCCGTTGACGGCGAGTTCCCAGACCCCGCTGACGGTGTACCCAGACCCCATTGACGGGGTACCCAGGCCGCGCCGACGGCACACACAGATCTCGCTGATGGAGTTCCCAGACCTGCCGACGGTGAGTTCCCAGTCGTCGCTGACCGATTGCCGTGCCGACGGCCGTAGGCGCCACACCACCGGACCGGTCGACCACTGGCGCCGACCAGACCGACCAGGAGGTGTCCGCCATTTTGTCGCCGGATCTGGAGGTGGCCGGCCGGCCTCTGTCGCTGGCAGCAGCCGCCTCGCCGGAGCCGGCCGCCGGCCACGGCTGCATGCACATCGTGATCGAGCGGCCGGCGCTGGAGGCCGAGTCGTCGGCCGACTGCGAGAGCGAGACGGGCATCCCGCGCTCGCCAACGCTCTACATCAGCGGCGTGTCCATCAGCCGCAGTCCGGAGGCGTGCGGCGGCTCGCCGGCGGCGCGCGCCGCCCGCTCGCCCAGTCTGACGCTGCCGCTGGCCGTGCCGGTGCCGGTGCCGCGCGGCCGCGCCCACAGCCTGGTGGCGGACGCGGTGTGGCCGCCGGCAGCGGAGCCGCCGCCGGCCGGCGGCCGCAGTCCGGCTGGCGAGGCGCGCCGCCGCGTGCGCTGCTCCAGTCTGAGCCTGCACCTGGCGCCCGTCACCACGCCGCCGCCGGCCGGCCACCTGCGCTCCAGCAAGTCCGCGTCCGACGCCGAGAAGCGCCACGACGTGTTCCAGTTTCCGCCGGCCGACGGCCGGCTCTCGTGCGTGCTGCACGTGCAGGAGAGCACACTCAGCTCCGACGACTTCCACGAGGCGCTGTTCCTCGACAAGTCGCCCAAGGGCCACCGGAAGCGCTCGAAGCGCGAGCGCGGCCGCGACCGCAAGCCGATGTAGTGGCCGCTTGGCCCCCACGTGGGCTGCCTCCTTCCGCCTACACAGGGTCCTCTTCTAAGTGCTCCTGTTTCTCGTGCGGCAGGCGTTTTGTACGGGGCCACTGCAGTAGCGGAGTCGCCGGCCGCCAACCTGCCCGTACCAGTTGGTCGCGCTGTAACTGTCGAACGTAGGTGTACGGCCGACAGCCGTCCCATCCTTGCTTGGGCCTGAGGAGCTTTACTCGACAACCAGATGCTCCAAAGCTATTCCAGGATGGCCATGGTGGGGCCGGCTCTGAGGCGCGCAGCAATGCTTCGTTGACTTTGTTTGGTGTGATAGCACGACAGTCATTAACAGGTGGGCATTCGGGTTACGCATCTAGACTTTGCTGCTTGTTTGTGATGGTAGCTTTACTTGTAATCTTTTTACTACCAGCTTATTGAGTGTTGATGTTTTCCCGTCATATCCGCGCGACAGGGCATGCACAGTTCTACATTTACTCCTGGCTCACCAGCAGTGTCTCGCGAAGGTGCGGTGTTATGGTGCTCGTCTACCTGTCGTCTGGACTTCAGCCACATGAATAGCGCTCGTGCACACTGCATTGGCTTGCAAGGTGTCACACTGCGCGGACGGTCGGATTCGTGTGGCGGGCGGTGGTAAGTGTCCTGCCTGACCAGGTGCCAGTCTCCCGCCACCGCCATGTGCCGGTCTCTGGCGCCAAACACGCTGCCCCTCCCACCTGTGCCTGCCTGTCTATCAGTGTGTCTATTTTTCTACATGTGGCCACGGACGTGTGTGCTTGGTGTGCTGTCGCGATCGCGCGGGGCTTGCGCTCGCAAGTCAGCCGTGTGTGGCGAGTGCGGACGCGGGCGGCCGCTTGTGGTCGGAGGAGCGCTGTCTCACGAGCACGCGTGAGCACGACTCGGCGAGACGTGAGGTCTCCGCTCACGGGTCACTGGAGACGATCGGCTCGTTCTCGTCGCTGCGCGGACGCCCGCACTGCTGAGGAGCCGTGCTACACGTGTTGTGTTCGAGCTGCGCTGCATGCTGTTTGTATGACGAGGCGTGTGACCCTCACTCTCGGCCCTCTTCGGCTGTCGGCCGTGCTGACGGGCCCCTGTTGCCGTGTAGTCGGGCGCGTCAACTGGTCGGCGGCGTGGCCAGATGTCCGGTGTCGTGTAGAGATTGTGGCCGACCCAGCGAGATCCGCTGGACCGGCGCCAGTTGACCAGCGCCACCACGAGCCCCGCTCAGCGACCATCCTAGTCGACATGTGCCGTACACTCCATCCGTCTAGTTAAACAGTCTGGATGGCTGGAAAATCCCATGGGCTTGTCCTTCGGTTCGCTTTAAGGGTCGTGCTGGCCAATTTGTATGTTGGGAAGAGTTTTAGGAAGGCCTGGTGGTAGTGTCGCCTGGACCCTGATCGACATAGGAGGGATGGAGACGGAGGTGGATGTGCGATACATATGTGAGATCGGCCGTCAAACCTTGCCAGAAGACGTGATATCCGCAGTGCAAGTTCCCATGGCGTGGAGCCCGTGTAGTTTTGTATATTTCTAAAGCGAGCGACCCCTTGTTTGGACCAGCTCCCTTGAGAGCTTTTTCAGCACGTCCGTTGTTTGTCGAGCAGCGGTCTGGCTTACGGGAACTATGTACTGGTATACGGTGCCACGCACTGCCTCCCGACATCCATACGTCGGTGGACGTATCCTACACGCTGGTGTGGGACACCGCGCTCTGCCGTGCTATTCCACGTTCGGGGCCCGTGATGCTCGTCTCGGAGACAGCTGTGTGCGGGCCATCGGACCAGGCAGGCAGCAGCCGCCGCCGCCTCTCGTGATGGCGGCCAGGGTTCCGTGCGGGTGGTGCGCGCCTCTGCCGCGGTGGTGGTGTTGATGTGTGTTGCGAGCGAGAATCAGTGGTTGTGTGTATGTGCGAACCTCTGAGGACGACTTGCATGCTGATAGTTGATAGCGCTTGGTAACAGCGGCAACTTTCGCCAGGAAGCTACGGTGAATTTGCTCTGAGCTTCTGTGCTTGTGCGCATGTCTCATGATCAAACCGAACCCGTTAACTTCGGCTGGGATATCGCAGCGTCCACGACACCAATGTTCTTCGGGGTCTTGTCGCTGCATGCGTCGCAAAATTTTGTTGGTACCAGGGTATCTAGACGGAATTATGTCTCAAAAGGCTTTGCGAGATAGGGAATTTCGAACCAAATCTCGGGAGTTGAGAAAGTCGACCTCATAATTTCGCCCCGCCTTCCCCCGTCTTCCGAGAGCGGCATAGTTGATTCCAAAAATACAACCACGCCAAATTAAAATGTGTTCATCATCACTTTATAAATGTGTGCTAAACACCGGGACGTTTATATTTTTGAAGTCTGCTGTAAAACAGAAGTTAGGAGTGCAAAGTTATTGAAGCCGAAGTAGGATTCGACAGTTTCGCCGTCTGTGTATCGCCTCCCACCGAAATACGGAAAATTCAGAACGCTGTTATCAAGCGCTTTTATTTGACTAGATTCGGTGGAAAAAAAACGCCGTTTCTGGCAGGATGACAAAAGCGAAGAAGAGAAAGAAAGAGAGGCAGTAAGGGGCATCACCTCACCGATCGCATGGTGGGATTTTCTCCCTTGTCTATTCAGTAACGACACTATTCCGCCGAGGCTTTTCTCCATTTTATCCAGTTATTTACGTTCGGATTAGTTCAACATACAGAGTGATTCGGAAAGCATGAAACTGATGAAGATAATGTGCGTTGTGCGACCGTCGTTGTGTATTTTTGGCGTTCATGTATTTGCTTTTGGCACCAGCTGATTTGTTTTGCCAAATGAATGTCCTGAAGCCTGGCTCTTTGTGATGAGCCATGGATAAAGCTTACCATACATATGCGTGATTATTTCTAGCCATTTAATAGGTCCGTTATAAAAACTTTTCAGCTGAATTTTGCAATGGCGCTCGGTCGCCAATGTTCATCCTACTCTACAGTGGCGCAGCCGGGATTTTCCTAAGTGGGGCCCGACGAAAAATAAAAATAAACAGAACTAGAGACGGCTTTCGGCGCGTAAAGCTCGCAGAAAATTTACGGTTTTGCGTGGTGAAAATCGCGACATTTCTTCCATCTAGTGTATTTTTCATTGTGAGGGGTTGGCTTGGATGCGCCTCTGCTACTCTATTCCATCTCGCTTTATTCCTTCTCTACTTGATTTTTACGATGGTAAATTTTGTTCCATTTGGTTAAGGCAATTTGTCATGGTTTTTATTATCTTTTTGTCCTTTGCAGCGTGCAAAATTATTCCAGAAAACCCAGAATTGGAGAGAAAAGTAATTTAGTTGTTGTATCAACCATTTCGACTCCTCATATTTTGTTCCCATCTGTTTGTTTTGAGTTCGTGTGTACCTTAAATTATTTTTTTAAATATAATCTGAAGCACTTACCATCTATTAAGATTTATAATTTAAACTTCAATTGTAGGATAGTGCAGGGAAGGAAAACCCTTACAATTTTCATATATTGCGCCAATGTAGGAAATGAGAACACAATGGCCCAATTTTCAAAAGAAAATCTTGAGTTTGACTACTCGGGAATGTACCGCAGACAACTTCCATCGCCAACTCCACCGCGGGGTTTACTTAAGATCCGGCTTGTTTATTGGGGATGTTGAAATCGGTCAGGATGAAGCGTCGGTGTGGATTTGGCCGAGGAGCCGAATTTCCGCTTTGTTGCGACTGGGCGCCGATTTTGTGCTACAAATTGGGAGATTACCCCTCAAATCTGATGGTCCGGCAGTCCCCCCCCCGGAAAGACACCGCTCGGTCTTCCCGACAATGTCAAGTCAATGTCAAACAACGACAGTATGACGCACCTTCTCTCCCGCTGGCTGCGAAGGTCGTGCTTTCTGATTCTGGCTCTGGCCATGTCCGGGTTGGTGGACGCTGCACCGGTGTGGACGTCCCACTGGACGTCACACCGGTGTGGTGTGACGTATCACAATGTGCTGTGTGTCGGATACCCAACAGACGGCGGTTCTCATAGCCGCCGTCCGGTTTTACAGTGACGTCTGTCTCGTGTCGTGACTTTTGCCGGGTCGGGGCGCAGATTCTGACTGACTATCTGCCTGCTGGGTCTGTGTTACCTGCTGGTCGCTCGGTCGGGGTCCGCGTGTGCCGGCTGGGTCTGTGCTACCTGCTGGTCGCTCGGTCCGGGTCCGCGTGTGTCGGCTGGGTCTGTGCTACCTGCTGGTCGCTCGGTCGGGGTCCGCGTGTGCCGGCTGGGTCTGTGCTACCTGCTGGTCGCTCGGTCGGGGTCCGCGTGTGTCGGCTGGGTCTGTGCTACCTGCTGGTCGGCTGGGTCTGTGCTACCTGCTGGTCGCTCGGTCGGGGTTCCGTGTGCCGGCTGGGTCTGTGCTACCTGCTGGCTGGGGGGTCGCTCGGTCGGGTACCGGGTCGCTGTGGGTCCGGCTGGGTCTGTGCTACCTGCTGGTCGCTCGGTCGGGGTCCGCGTGTGCGGGCTGGGTCTGTGTTACCTGCTGGTCGCTCGGTCGGGGTACGCGTGTGCGGGCTGGGTCTGTGTTACCTGCTGGTCGCTCGGTCGGGGTTCACGTGTGCCGGCTGGGTCTGTGCTACCTGCTGGACGGCAGGACGCAATGCAACCCCTTGTTGGTCGGCACCTGTGTTTGTGATAATCCGATCGCTGTGTGTTTTCGTTCGCATGTCCTTCACCTGTATATGTGTCGCGCCTCAGCATCGAGCCTTGCATGGGAGCTCCGATTGGGTGTTCAGTGGCTCCAGTGCGGAGCCAGGGTTTCCAGAAATGTATCATGGGGTCCGTGGTGACGTGCGGCGACAATGAGAAGAAAACATAGTTCCTCAACACCAATAATATGAATTTACTCCCGCCACTTCCCGTGGTTAAAGGACCTTTTGATCTCATTGGGATTGTATTCATGCGCGCCCCAAATTGTTCACCAGTGCTAAACAGGTGCTTCTCATCTTTACCTGGGTGAAGATATTTCGATGTATGGCTTCCTAACCAAACTGATCTCCTTAGTCTTCAGCTGAATAGCTAAGTAGAAAGACGCAAGTGATTTTTTTTTTTTTAAATATAGTCCGAATTCCGGCTTGGGTGGCTAAATGAACCATGATCCTATTGCTAAGTAGAGCTTGTTGCGTGAACCCTGAACCCACCGCCCAGTCCATGAATTCCAGTTCCACGGTGGAATTTTGATCGAGAGTTTAGCGTGTCGTAAATGCATCGACATGGCCGTCCCAGTAGCTCGTCCCCGACCTTATCGGGCCAGTTGCTGACCGACCCTCCCAGTCGGGGGGCAAATGCAAACGCGTGAAGCGACTCGCACCCTATCGTGCCAGGACAGGGGAGACCAGCGCAGGCCAACGCCAAAACCAACTGGGCTATAACATGTATCCAAAACTGGGGTTTGGGCTAAGCGTTTTTTGGAAGGCTACATCGTCATTAAGCGCTTTTGTATTTGCTCATCAAGAAATAGTGTAGAGCGCGGATCGGTTACTCCGCCACCTACACTGCCGAGGGTTGTCGGGACCGTGGTCTGGCCTGTTGTGCGTCCGGTTGCTGGACAGCAGGGTGGTCGGCTCGATTTCTCCCAAGGGAAGCGTAGGGGTCGGGTGACAATGACTAGCACAGCTGGCACGTAACCCAGGGGTTGAGGGTTCACGACTGACCGCGCGCACTTCCGCCTCCATTGCGGTGGCTAACGTGTAAGCGACTGGAATCCAAGCTGAGTGCACCGTAAAAAAGGTGTCGGTAACTTTCTCAGAGGAGGCATGCACGTGTGCGGCTCGATTTGCTTTTGCTGGTCGTGGTGTTAGTCGTTTGAGCTGATAGTCGAAACAGAGTTAGCATATTATGTTGGGGCATCATCGCAGCAGCCGTCGCCAAATTGTGTTGCCATGGCAACTGTAATCGCCAGCCGTTGTCCTTCAGTATTGTTTTAGTGGCATGCTTTTCTGGATGTAGTACGGCTAGGCCGTGGCTTCGCACACAACTTCAGTTTGCTCTTTGGTATCAGCCCTGCTGATTTGCGGCAACGATGGGCTCCGTGAGAAAAAAAACGATGCTCCAAAATAGTCTATCGTCCAGAAGACTACGAAAGACGTTCCCAAAATGTGTCTTAACTATTTGGTAAACACCGTGAGAATTATCAACGTCAACCGCCCTAGAGCATTTCCATAGGACGCTTGTGATGGCAGCCTCGCCGCGACCTAGCCCTCAGCTGGCCGCCGAATGAAAGTGATTATTCTACGATGATCATGCACTATACAATCTAGTCTGTACTGCCGTCACTGGTCAACTCAGGTGATTAGACTCCCTACAGCATTGCGCAGTGTGATCGCCACCGGATCCACATACAGCTGTTTGATCACCAGACTGATGTGTGATCACCACGTTGAAAAGAGATCGCTAGACCAATGTGTAACCACCAGACCTAGTCTATGATCAGCACATTGATATGTGATCACTGCGCTGATCTGTGATCACCATACTGATATGTAATCACCAGACTGATGTATGATCACGGGACTGATCTGCGATCGCCAGACTGGTGCGTGATCAGCAGCCTGATGTGTGTTCATTGCAGCGATCTATGATCACCAGGCCGATCAATCACCCCCGGTGTTGGGAAGTCAAGTGTGCGGCGCTGGTGTACGTCGCGTGTAGTGTGTGTCTGTGGTGTGTTGGGTCAACTGGCTAGGCTGTGCGTTGGCGCGTATGTCGTGGGTGTGATGCTGACCCGACTGTTCCGCTATCATTCAGACGTCGACTGCCTCTCGCCTCGCAGCGACCTCTCACCGCCCGCTGGAAACTTCCACGCGCGGCTGAACAGTGGTTGAAATTTGGAATTGCGGGGAAATGGCGTGTTACGGGAAGAATATTCACATCCTAAGATGAACATTTCGTTTTCTATTTACATATTCTGCAATGTACTCGTTCATATGCGTCGTATCCTTGAAATCAATGAGATATAACACAAAGTCAATGTTGGTGAAGCCCATAATTTTAATCTCTGTGTAGCGCCTTTGGACATTGCACAGAACTAAGATTGTGTCATGCAGCTGTATGCAAATTGCACAATACGATTGTTTTGTTTGCAATTTGTATGAAAAAAAGAAGTTTTTATGTATAACCGCGCCCAACTGAAAATGTGTACACGGCGACTCAGCCGGTTCTGCTTGTCCATCGGCGTGGTGGCACGCGTCTGACAGCGAGGTGATGCTCATGATCTCTGCTCGGTCGGTGTTCGTCGACGACGCTTCTACATTAATGCGCCCTCCCCTCCGCTGGCAGTCGGTGAATGTGGCGCGCGTATAAGCTGCAGCCGTGTCAGGAATCGTGCGCGCGCCGGCGCGCCCTGTGTGTTCCCGTCGGTGTCGTGTGGATGTGTGTTGACGCACTGTCGTTCCGCTGTGCTCGCGGGCGCTGGCGGGCAGACCCGGTGCCGGGTGGCGCGTTGTCGCGAATACAGCCGTCGTGGTGTGGCCGACGTTTGGCGCGGTGGCGTGGCGTCGGCCGTTCTCGGTCGCATGGGGCGTGCCATTGTTTCCCGCGGCCGGTGACCGGATGCCGCAGCCAGCGCGCGGCCGACACGGAGCCCGGGCCGACACAGATACCGGGTCGACAGAGAGCTCGGCCTACACAGAGACCGGGCCGACAGAGAGCTCGGCCGACACGGAGGCCGGGCCGACACAGAGCCCGGCCGACACAGATACCGGGTCGACACAGAGACCGGGCCGACAGAGCTCGGCCGACACGGAGGCCGGGCCGACACAGAGCCCGGCCGACACGGAGGCCGGGCCGACACAGAGCTCGGCCGACACGGAGGCCGGGCCGACACAGAGCCCGGCCGACACAGAGACCGGGCCGACAGAGAGCTCGGCCGACACAGAGACCGGGCCGACACGGAGCCCGGCGACACGCAGCCCGGCGACACGGAGCCCGGCCGACAAAAAGTCCGGCCGACACAGACCGGGCCGACACAGAGCCCGGCCGACACAGAGACCGGGCCGGCACGGAGCCCGGGCCGACATGGAGATAGGAATGACAGGTAGCTGAAGATAGAGAGAGAGAGGGAGGTTTTAGTTATAGGGGACTCGAGAGTTAGGTATATGGATCGCACATTTTGCAGTAGGAACCCCAGCAGACTGACTCGTGTTGGCTTCCCAGGTGCCCAGGTAAAGGGTGTTGGGGATAGGTTAGAAGGAGTAATGAAGGGTAGTGGAGGGAATACAATAGTAGTTGTGCAGGTTGGTGTGAATGATGTAGGAAGAGCTAAAACAGAGGAAATAATAAGAGTATAGGGCTTTAGTAGGTAGGTTTGCAGGAAGTAGGAAGAGAGGAGTGGTAACATCCATCCTCCCTATGGTAAATGCAAGTGTAGGATGGTATTCGAGAGCCATTGGGCTGAATACCAGGGTGGCCAAGATTGGCAAGGAGCTTGGGGTGAAGTTCTTGGATTTGTGGGGGTATTTTTGGGGAGGGTTGAAATGTTTGCATTAGATGGGTTACATTTGAGCAAGAGAGGAGTGGAATTGCTCAGCAATAGGTATGAGGAGGCTCTCAGTAGGAAACAGGGAAACTAGGCAGGTCATGGGGGGGGGAGGTGTAGCTGATAAAGAGAGAAGTATTGCAAGCAAGGGAAGGAATAGTTTATCATGTTTTATGTCAATGCCAGAAATGTTAGGAACGCAATTGGGGAACTGCATGCATATGCTCGTATGTTATTTGAAAAGCTATATTTGGTATGTAAAAAGGAGGCATGGGTTAATGAAAGCATTTTTAGAGACAACTTGCAAAAATTTGAAGTGACAGGCTACCACATGCATGCTTGTCAAAGGAAAGCGAGGATAGGAGGAGGGATACTCTTGTATGTCAAGCAAGTAATAAAATGTCATTCCATAGAGGATAGTGTACATAGTGAAGGAGTAGAATCTTTGTGGTTAGACATCATTCTGAAGAATGGAACACAATTTAGGATGGGGGCATTCTATAGACCTCCAGACCAGAATGAAAACACTGACAGGTTGATGCAGGAAGAGATAAGTAGGAGAGTGCAGGAGAGAACTGTTTTGTTGCGGGATTTCAACATAGCAGGATTGGAAAACAAAACTACAGGTCTAAACAAACCAGGAAGAAGTTTCATGGCTTGTGATAAATTTGTTTTCTTTCAAATGACATGAACCTACAAGGGAAAATGAAATATTAGATCTTGTGCTTACTAATGAGGGAAATTTGTACAAAATGTGAGCATAGGAGAGACCTTTGGTAATAGTGATCACAACATTATGCGCTTCTCATTGTATGATGGAAGTGTAGGAACCAATAAAAATTCCACAGAGTTATGCACGCCACACATTTGGCAAGGCGGAGCGTGGCGAAGTTGGCCGAGGAGGAAATCGTGGGTCAGTGGTTGTGTCCGAGTCGGAGCCGGGCAAGGATGATTTCGTGTGCCCGTGTGAGTTGTCGAGAGGAGGGCCATTTGGCGAGAAAGGGTTTAATGTGGTGTAAGTGTGTGGTGTTGCGGTTCCAGCATGCCTGGAGACACACGCGCACGCACGCACGTGCGCGCGCACACACACACACACGAAGGGGTGGGAGGGTGTGACCACAGGTGCAAAAATGTGCCAGTCGGATATCCTCTCTTGATTCCAAAGGCCAGTTGTGCTACCTATCACATGCGGCCCTACCAGTGGCGTACCGAAGGGGAGGGGGGGGGGCTAAGGGGCCATGGTCCCCCTTGAGAGGTCATGGGGCCCCGAAGAATCGCGCCGTGGTTCGGAAAAATTACGCCTGGTGCCCTAAAAATCCAGCTGGGGCGCCAAAAAGCGTACTGGGGCCCCTGAAAATCACATGGGGAGGGGAAATCGAACAGGGGACCCTGAAAATGACGCTGGGGACCCCAAAATCACACCCAGGCCCATGAAAACATTGCGGCTAAAAAAATCGCGCTGGGGCCCCTACAAATCACATTAGGGCTCAAAAGTCGCGCGGCGGCCCCGGAAAATGATGCTGGGGGCCCAAGGATAGCACGGGACACCTACAAATCACATTGGGGGCCCAAAAAAACGCACAGAGGCCCCTTAAAACGACGCTGGGGCCCCAAACAAAATCGCACGGGCCCCTAAAATCAGAATGGGGCCACAAAATTTCGCGCAAGGTCCCCTGAAAATCACACTGGGTGCCCCAAAAATCGCATCAAGGCCCCTGAAAATCGCATTGGAGGACCCAAAAATATTATCAGGGCCTCTAAAAATGACATTGGGCTCCAAAAAGTTGGACCGGGCCTCTAAAAAAAAAACACTGTCCCTTAAAACGCACGGGGCCATATAAATCATATCGGGGGCCCCAAAAAGTCGCGCGGTGGGCCTAAAAATGACTCCCGGGCCCCCGAAAATCAAACCAAGGCCCCTGAAAATCACATTGGGGCTCCAAAAATTGTTTCGGCTCCCCTAAAAATGACGTTGAGTCTCCCGAAAATGGGACCGGGGCCCCTGAATATACCGCTAAGCCAAGCAAAAAGTCGCGGCAGGGGCCCCGAAAATCACGCTGGGGCCTCAAAATGTCGGGTCCGGGCCCTCCTGGCAATCACGATGTGGGCCCAATAAGTATCGCTGGGGCTCATGAAAATCACGCTATGGGCACGACAGGTCACACCGGGCCCCCAAATGTCTCATCGGGACCACCCAATAATGAAGCCGGGGTAACGAAAAACAGTTCGGACAAGCAATATCACTCTGGGGTCCTAACAGTCGCTCCAAAAACAAAACAAAAATGTGTTGGACCCAAAGACGTGTTGTGGCCATCAAAATTCGCGAAAGGAATCCTAACAAGTGATCACGAGGCCCAGAAAATCGCACTTAGAGCCAAAAATGTCATGCTGCTGCCCTTGACAATCTCACTGGAGCAAAAAAGTTGCGCCGGAGCCCTACAAGTCGCAGCTGGCTTCCCCAAACTCAATTCCTACCCGGAATGTCACTCGCACCAGGAGCCCGAAGAGCCCAAAACGCACCGGGATCCTGAAGAATCGTACCAGATCCCAAAAAATAGAACTCGACCCCAAAATTTACAAGGGGACTTCATGGAATCGACCCCAGCACCGGAAAATTCAGAACAGGTCCCGAAAGAAAATTATCAGAAAGGTCTTTCTACTCCTGAGGGTGCCATCAGCTGAAAAGAAAAACTCCTTGAGCAGCCGCAGTGGCGTACCAAAGAGGAAATTTCCCCTCCGCCCTCCTGAAGGGGCGAGCTCCCATGTATCGCGACGCGTGCCACAAAAAAATCGCGCTGGGGCCCCATAAATACGCGTCTGGGCCCCATAATTTGTGTAGAGGCTCTAAATACGAGCCCCGAAAATTTGCGTCCCGCCCGGCCAAAACCGTGCTGGGGCCCAGCTAAGTGCAACGTGCCCCGCGAACTCGTGACGAGCCCCCAAATATCGTGCTCGGGACCCAAAATGGACAAGTTTCACGTATGGGTTTCTGGTTGCAAAAAAACCGTAATAATACTTCGTAGACAAAACTGAAACATTTTTATCACAGGAAAAGCATTTACAGCATAATTTAGTAATTTCACTTAGGGGTTGCCATCGATTAAAAAAACCCTCTCGTAGCAATGACGTCACATCTGAGGTGTCTCGAATCGGCCAAGCCCGAAACGCATAGGGAACCATACGTTGGATTGTTCCATGCAAAGTTCTTCAACCGACTCGCGTCATGAATACTAAGGCGAGGGCTTGTGATACTGAAATGTTACCAATTTTAACGAAAATATGAAGCTTGGAAGGGTAGGTAATCTATTGTCGTGGTAATACAGCAACTAACATTTTTGTTTCAAATCCGGCGCAATGCGGTGCGTACAAACAGCAAAAGCTTGTAGGTACTTTGTTTAGGGTGCGTCTAAACTCTGTTGCCCTGGGTTGTTGCCGTGCCCATGCTACGAAACTACCGAACCGAATTTCATCAAACCTTCACCAATCGATGCAATGGCAAGGGCGTCGCCACCGGGGGGGGGGCAGAGGGGGCAGTCGCCCCCCCCCTGCCGTGAAACTGGGGGGCGCCGCCCCCCCTGAAATTTGAGGAGGCCCCTATCCGGAAATGCACAGGAAAAAAGTGAGCAATGAGGCCGACGAGACACGAGAGGAGGCCTCCAAGACGTGAGAGGAGGCCCCTAATTTGAAGAAGGAGTCACCTAGGAGAGGATAGGAGGCCCCAGAAATCACGAGAGTGCCAACAATTGGCACGGAGCCCCCAGGAATGCAAAGGATGCCCCCAGGAATGCAAAGGATGCCCCCAGGATAGCAAAGGAGGCCCCCAGGATTGCAAAGGAGGCCTCCAGGATTACAAAGGAGGCCCCCAGGATTGAAAAGGAGGCCCCCAGGATTGCAAAGGACTCCAGGTTTGCAAAGAGGACTCCAGGATTGCAAAGGAGGCCCCCAGGAATGCAAAGGAGGTCCCAGGATTGCAAAGGAAGCCTCCAGGATTACAAAGGAGGCCCACAGGATTGCAAAGGAGGGCCCCCATGATTGCAAAGGAGGCCTCCAGGATTACAAAGGAGGCCCCCAGGATTGAAAAGGAAGCCCCCATGATTGAAAAGGAGGCCCCAGGATTGCAAAAGAGGCTCCCAGGATTGCAAAGGAGACCACCAGGATTTCAAAGGAAGACTCCAGGATTGCAAAGGAGGCCCCCAGGATTGCAAAGGAGGCCCCAGGATTACAAAGGAGGCCACCAGGATTACAAAGGAGGACTCCAGGATTGCAAAGGAGGCCCCCGGGAATGCAAAGGAGGCCCCCAGGATTGCAAAGGAGGCCCCCAGGATTGCAAAGGAGGCCCCCAGGATTACAAAGGAGGCCACCAGGATTGCAAAGGAGGCCCCCAGGATTGCAAAGGAGGCCCCAGGATTGCAAAGGAGGCCCCCAGGATTGCAAAGGAGGCCCCCAGGATTGCAAAGGAGGCCCCAGGATTGCAAAGGAGGCCCCCAGGATTACAAAGGAGGCCCCAGGATTGCAAAGGAGGCCCTCAGGATTGCAAAGGAGGCCCCAGGATTGCAAAGGAGGCCCCATGATTGCAAAGGAGGCCCCATGATTACAAAGGAGGACCCCAGGATTGCAAAGGAGGCCCCCAGGAATGCAAAGGAGGCCCGCAGGATTGCAAAGGAGGCTTCAGGATTGCAAAGGAGGCCCCCAGGATTGAAAAGGAGGCACCAGGATTGCAAAGGAGGCCCCCAGGATTACAAAGGAGGACTCCAGGATTGCAAAGGAGACCCCCAGGATTGCAAAGGAGACCCCCATGATTGCAAAGGAGGCCCCCAGGATTACAAAGGAGGCCCCCAGGATTGCAAAGGAGGCCCTCAGGATTGCAAAGGAGGCCCCCAGGATTGCAAAGGAGGCCCCAATACGGGAAGGGAGACCTCAGAAAATGAGAGAAGGCCCTAAGACGGAAGAGAAAGCCAGTGGATATGAGATGAGGTTTCGGAGACGTAAAAGCAGTCCCCGAAACGGGTAAGGTTCCACCAAGATAGAAAAGGATAATCCAGAAATGTGGCAGGAAGCACCTAATTCGGAAGAGGACGATATAAGAGTGGAAAGAGACCCTATGATGAACGAGGAAGCCCCTAAAATAGGAGAGAATGGCCATTAGATAAGAGGGATGGCTCCCAGGCGAGAAAGAAGGCTTCAAGACGGGTAAGAAGGTCCCCAGGAAATGACAAGGTAACTGAGATAGGAAAGGTTGCGTGTAATTTGGAAGAGGAGGCACCTAAGAGAGAACAGGAGTCCACCAGGAGATAAGAGGCCAACCTTAAAATGGGCAAAGATAGAATCAAAACGCGGAACAGGAGGCCCCGAAGACGTGAGAGGAGGCCCCTAATTTGAAAAAGAAAGCCTCCAAAAGAAAAAAGGAGGCCCCTGCCGGACTCGAGAGGAGTCCCTCGAGATGGAGTAGGAGGTCTCCAGGGCCGAATGAGGCCCCGACGACCGGAAGGAATTCCCAGGAAATGAGAGAAGGCCCTTAAAATGGGAGTGGTAGGTAGCAGGTATGGAAGGAGGCGAGGTTTCCAAAATTGAAGATCCCCTCAAGACGGGTAAGCTTTGCGAGGACAAAGGAGGAGGCCCACGAGGCGTGGCAGGAGGCCCCTAATTTGGCAGAGGATGCCCCTGGAACATGAGAGGAAGTCCCATGCCATGTTAAAGGGGCCCCAGGATGTGGGAGGAGGCCCTCCAAAACGGGAGAGGAGGACCATTGAATATGGAGGAGGGTAGGACGGACGAGAAGACGTCCAAAACCGGTAAAGAGGCTCCAGGAAATGAGACGAGACCCCTAAGACGCGAGAGGAGGTCTATAATTTGCTAGAAGCACCTGAAATGGCAGGAGTCGTGCCGGGGTACTTGAAAATCACGACATGGGCCCAAAAAGATCCGGCCGGGGCCCCTGAAAATCTCGCTGAGCCTATGGGTACCAAAAATTCACGCCCGGATCATGAAAATCACGCTAGGGGCACGATAGGTCGTACCGTTCCCCAACAGTATCATTTGGACACAAATGAAGCCGGGGCAACGAAAAACAATCCGGACATGGATAATCACTCTGGGGCCCCAACAATGACACCAAAAGCATCCAAAACGTATTGGACACCCACAAAGTGTCGAGGTCGCTAAAACTCGCGCTAGGGATCCAAGCAAATGACGTCGGGACACAAAAGATTACATTGGACTAAAAAAGTCGCGTCGCAGCCTTCGAAAATCTCACTGGGGACCAAAAAAGTCGCGCCTGGACCCCAAAGGTTGCTGCTGCCCCAAAAATCAATTATCAACCGGAATGTCACTCTGCGCCCAAAAAAATCGGGTCAAAGTCCCCGCAAAACCCGTTGGGCACTGGAAAAAAAACGTGTCAGGGCACCGAAAAAAATCGCACCTGGAGACCGAAGAATCGTACCAGGACCCAAAAATATCACATAAGGACCTATAGAAAAAATAGAACTCCTTCGGTGGCCGCAGTGACATATCAAAGGGGCAAATGGCCCCTCCCTCCTAAGAGGGATATGCTCCCAAGAATCGAGCCGAGGCCCCCAAAAGTCGCGCTGGGACCTAAAAAATTCGCGTCGGTCCACCAGAATTCGCGTAGGGGCTCAAAGTAAATACGTCGGGCCCCAGAAAACTCGCTCCGAGGCACGAAAATCTGCAACAGGAACCGCCAAGATCGCGTTGGGGTCACAGCTAAGTACAACGCGCCCCGCAAACTCGAACCGGTCCCACCAAATTTCGCGCTCGGACCCACAATTCCCATCGGTAGTACCAAAAATTTGGTCTGGGCATCAAAAATTAACGTCGGGGCTGCCAACAATTGGCGTCTATGGCCCCACATAGGCACCGTGTGACCCCCAAAGTCCCATCGGTATCCGAAAAATAAAGCCGGAGCCCTCCAAAATCAGGAGGGATTGCAAAAAAGTCCGGGTCAGGACAATGGTTCTGGAGCACCGAACATGTCATCAGATGCCTTGACAAATCGCGTACGGCATCGAAAAACATACCGGAGCTCGAAGAAAATCGAGGTGAGATACAAAAACATGGCACCAGGGACTCGAAAAATCAGGGCGGGATTCGGAAGTTAAAGAAAATTCAGAAGAGATCCACAAAAATCGCGTTGAGCCCAGATAACTGGCGTTGGGTCCCGGAACCACGCGCCTGGGCGCGATAAGTCGCGCTGGGACCCAGAAAAATCGCACCGAAGCCTCAAAATCGTACTGGGGCCCCACAAATGTGCGTCAGAAGCCCCAAATAAACACAGCGGGACCCTAAGAGCACAACGGGGACCGAAAATGCGACTGGCCCTTCAAAGCGCAGTCTCGTAAAAAGCGGCAGGGTCCGAAAACATGCGTTGTAGCCATAACTATATATACCGGGAACACTAAAAAAAACAAAAAACAAAAACACCGGAAGCTCTCAAGGCACACAGGGGCCATACGACCGCACAAGGGCCTGAAAAGAGGCTGGGGCCGCAAAAAGCAACATGGTCCCAAAACGAACAAAAATACCGGGCACTAAGTAAACACATCGAGATCTTTGAAAGCGCCCCGACAACTAAAAAAAAATATTCGGTGCGCAAAAAAAGCAACAAAACCCTAAAACGAGCAGGGGTTTCGAAAATGCGTTGGGCCTCTAACAAAAATGAATTGGAGCCCTAAGACACATCCGTAGACGAAGAAATACGAAACGGGTCCAAAGAAGTACACTCAGGCAGGGCTTCGGTTCGGTAGCCAACCTGGAAGCATGTTTAA
Organism: Ashinkailepas kermadecensis; assembly: GCA_034440615.1. Lineage (NCBI taxonomy): Eukaryota > Metazoa > Arthropoda > Thecostraca > Neolepadidae > Ashinkailepas > Ashinkailepas kermadecensis. The sequence continues at coordinate 208,863 of JAOTOM010004982.1, forward strand.
TCAAAGATATGAGGTGCATCAAAGCTCAGCGGGTATCCGCATTTCTTCACCATAAAATATGGTAAGTAGGGAACTAATGATCGAATTTAATTAATCGAATTTTCGCAGCGAACGCCCATACGAAGCATTTTATCACGTCAGATATGGCGCAAGTCTATCATGTGGCAGCAATTAGCAAAGCGTAGGAGGCCCAGCAGAATCCGTAGCATCGCACGAAGTGTGGCGAATGCGCCGAATGCGCAAGATGGGTGTGCACGTGCACTAACGTTGGCGTCGTGGCGACCGGGCACTATGAACTGGAATGTCTGAAATTGGAAAATTTTACATTTTAAAGTGATTTGTGTAGGTGTAATTTCAGCAGTGCGAGGTGACTTATCAAGGAATACCAAAAGAATACATTTGAACAGGTTGTGGGAGCTAGGGTTGAAATCCGACGAATCAGAAACGATAGTGGTAGATTAGGCCCCTCCACAGGATAATTCAGTTGATCACTAATTATTTTATTTAAAAAGGTCCCCTTTGACAAAATAGTGGTCGAAATCGGAAGACTTTATTCAGTAGTTGAAACCCCTCCAAATACGTTTGCCCCCTCCCCTTGACGCAAATATAGGTGCGTCACTGGTCTCCCAATAATTTTCAGAAACTTACGCCCATGGAGCAAAGCCAACATTGCGGGGGTAAATTCCCCCTCACAAGCATACAAAACAACACCGATGCCCCATATTAAATGGGATGAATGATGTTTTAAAATGTATTTTCTTCCTACAAAGTTGTCTTCTGTGATTACAGCCTGCATGATTAGAGCTTCCCAGCTTCAATACCTTCTCAACGACATAATTTACAAAACGGTACAGCACAGCGATAACCATGGGCGTGACGGCGTGGAATTCGAAGGTTTTGCATTATTTATGCATTGTCATTGTTACATTGTTGCATTGCCATTGATGCATGGTTGTTCAATGCTTGTTCTTGCCGTGAATTTATTCGCGGAGTATTTATTATTTTAGCTTCTGTGCCAAGTGCCTTGCAGCCAGCACCAAATGTTATATTTTTTAAATAAATAAATCCCTAAGATGACGATCAGAAAACCAATTCAATCCACTTCTCGTTGTCACCTTCGCGAAATTGTCGTCCTGGGACTGAGAAATGATCGTTTAAGTTTGTTTATGAGATCAAGCTGGTGGGAATGACTAACAGTAGTGATGAACCTAGGGTTTTCAGGTTATTTCAGTTTTTCAGTTAAATTTGGTGGACAAAGAAGTGGGTTGATCAATGGGAGATATCTTTAAGATATGCTCAGCACGAGCCCCACCAGCTCGCTACAATCTAGAGGCCAGCGGGAAGATTCTTCTCGTCGATAAAGCATAAGGATATTGGTTTGTTTTGGCACTGACGTATTTATCTACATTTGCTTATTTATACCCTGGTATGGCTCGGTTCTCAGCGAAAAAAAATGATTCTTGCTATTGCGCTTTGCGTAAATTATGTACCATGCCAAGAACAAACAAGACATCAATATGAAATCATGTTCCCATTCGGGAACCATACTAAGAGCCTAAAAAGCAAGAGGAGGCCCTAACACAGTGGAGGCCCCTTTTCGGAGAGCAGGAGGCCCCCCATCAACATTGCCTCCCCTGGAAGAATTTCGTGGCGACGCCACTGTGCAATGGTCTCGATTTCCTTGGGACTTTTGAATATGGAGACTCTCACCGATACGTAAAGCTATTAAATTACCCCTTAAACTTGGAGCGGCCATTTTGAAACCATTTTGAAAAGGTTGCGGTGCCCATGCTCCTAAATAGCTCGACTGAATTTCATGAAACATTCACCAACCGATGCAGCATAGTCAATTTACTTGGGACTTTACAATATGATGACCTTGACCTTGACCTAAGGTCGCAAAATATGTACATCTTATTTGCAATTGTTGCGGTGCCCATGCTCCTAAACTACTGAACCAAATTTCATGAAACCTTCACCAATCGACGTGACATGGTCGATATACTTCGGACTTTTGAATATGGTGACCTTGGCTTTAGGTCAAGGTCACCGAAAAAAGCACAAAACCATTTTTAAGACTTTTTACCACGCCCATACTCCGGAACTACTTAATACAATTTCATGAAACCTTCATCAATCGACGTGACGTGATCGATATACGTGGGGCTTTGAATATGGTGACCTTAGCTTTAGGTCAAGGTCATCAAAATACACAACATCGTTTTTGAGGCTATTTGTCACGCCTATACTCCGAAAGTACTGAACCAAATTTGATGAAACATTCACTAATCGACGTGGAATGGCCGATATACTCGAAACGTATAAATATCGTGACCTTGGCCTTAGGTCAAGGTCATCAAAAATGCACAAAACTCTTTTTAAGGACTGTTGCGCCGCCCATGCTCCCAACGTACGCAACCGAATTTCATAAAACCTTCACCAATCGACGTGACGTGGTAGATATACTTGGAACTTTTCAATATGGTGACATTGGCCTTAGGTCAAGGTCATACAAAATGCATAAAACTCTTTTTAAGGGTTGTTGCGCAGCCCATGCTCCGAAAGTACGCAACCGAATTTCATGAAACCTTCAACAATCGACGTGACGTAGTAGATATACGTGGAGCTTTGAATATGGTGACCTTCGCTTTAGGTCAAGGTCATCAAAATACACAAAATCGTGTTTGAGGCTATTTGTCACGCCTATACTCCGAAAGTACTGAACGGAATTTGATGAAACATTCACCAATCGACGTGGAATGGCCGATATACTCGAAACGTTTCAATATGGTGGCCTTGGCCTTAGGTCAAGGTCCCTATTCAGGACAATATAACATCGATTGGTGAAGGTCCCAGAAATTCTGTTCAATACTTTCTAGGAGTGCAGCGCACAACCCTTTAAAAAGTTTCTTGATTTTTGTGACCTTACCTAAGCTATATCGAAAACCGAAGTATATCGCCACGTCACATCGATTGGTGAAGGTCCCAAGAAATTCTGTTCAATACTTTCTGAGCATAAGCAGCACAACAACCCTTTAAAAAAGTTTCATGCATTTTTGATGACCTTTACCTAAGGCTAAGGTCACCATATTGAAAAGTCCCAAGTATATCGACCACGTCATGTCGATTGCTGAAGGTTTCATGAAATTAGGTTGCGTACTTTCGGAGCATGGGCGGCACAACAACCCTTAAAAAGAGTTTTATGGATTTTTGATGACCTTGACCTAAGGCCAAGGTCACCATATTTAAACGCCTCGAGTATATCGGCCAGTCCACGTCGATTGGTGAATGTTTCATCAAATTCGGTTCAGTACTTTCTGAGTATAGGCGTGGCAAATAGCCTCAAAAACTATTTTGTGTATTTTGATGACCTTGACCTAAAACTAAGGTCACCATATTCAAAGCCCCACGTATATCGATCACGTCACGTCGATTGGCCAAGGTTTCATGAAATTGTATTCAGTAGTTTCGGAGTATGGGCGTGGTAAAAAGTTTTTAAAATGGTTTTGTGCTTTTTTGGTGACCTTGACCTAAAGCCAACGTCACCATATTCAAAAGTCCCAAGTATATCGACCATGTCACGTCGATTGGTGAAGGTTTCATGAAATTCGGTTCAGTAGTTTAGGAGCATGGGCACCGCAACAATTGCAAATAAAGATGTACTTATTTGCGACCATAGGTCAAGGTCAAGGTCACCATATTGTAAAGTCCCAAGTACATCGATTGTGCTGCATCGATTGGTGAAGGTTTCATGAAATTCAGTCGAGCTGTTTAGGAGCATGGTCACCGCAACATTTTCAAAATGGTTTCAAAATGGCCGCTCCAAGTTTAAGGGGTAATTTAATAGCTTTGCAGACCCCATTGCATCGATTGGTGAAGGTTCGATGAAATTCGGTTCGGTAGTTTCGGGGCATGGGCACGGCAACAACCCAGGGCAACAGAGTAGACCCACCCCTTTGTTTATGGGAAAACGATAAAACTACTGAAAAATGCAATGCCATAAATTATGCTGTTAAGTTAAGCTATGTGAGCAAGATGCCCTATGCAACTGCTGCCATATTTAGGATGTTGATGGAGATAATGCGAAAAGGGATAACTATCAAATGGAAAATTGAAATGATTCATTAGCTGCCATGGATTTTAGATGGAGGACAAGGATTTTTGGATTAGTTTTTACATGGAATGCCAGGCATATTGTGGAATTTCACTGAGCCTTATAAAAACATTACAAGTATACTACTGCTGGGGTTTGTTAGTTAGTTATTTGGATTTTAGGGCACTTCGACTACTGAGGTCATTTCGCGCCCATAACTCTCGGTGTTATCAAAGTGTGGTTCAGAATGGTATCAAGATTCACATAGTGTGTAGCCGTCTACCTGGCCTTATTGTGCCACATAACTTGCATGCAGTGCATATCAACGAGGGGTATATATTGCTGAGAACGACACTTCACACAAGAAATCCATCAATCGTCCCGACTGAACAATGTACGAGTTATCGGATAGAATATCGCTAAGGGAAGCCACCTGGTTAGACCCAAAATGACGTCTACGCTCGTCAGTGTAATGAGGACACGAGATTAGAACATAGCAAACTGTTAATGGTGCATGACATCTTGAGCACAAAGGTTTGTCGCCACCACATAACAAATAACCGTGAGTGGCATAAGTATGACCTATGCGGAGGCGGCAGAGTGTAACCTCTTCTTGTCTATGTTTACGACAGGACGAGCTCTATGGTCTCAGACGTTGTTTGATGGTTCGTAGTTTGTTTGTCGCCGTCGCGTCCCGCATTGCTTGCCACTTGTCTAGGAGGAAGATGGAAACCTCTCGGTAGTGGTCCGTGGCAGGGAGTGACAGTCATCGAATGCACGGTGCATTCGCTGCTCGTTTCGCCGCAGCATCCGCCAACTCGTTTCCGGAAATACCAACGTGGCTAGGAAGCCAACATAGGATCACCTGTCGTCCTTGGCATTGCAGAACGGTGAGACGGTTCAGAATATCCCGCAGAAGATGGATATTTGATGGATAAACTTGTTCAGGGCCATACGATTACTTAAATAATCGCTGAATATAACATGTCGATCGCCATCTGACACCTCGATATTACATAGAGCTTTCGTAATAGCGACAAGTTCCGACGAGTACACCGATTCATACGTCGGGAGAGAAAACAAGCAGGTGACAGATCCGCAGACAAAAGCGCTGCCCGCACCGTCCTCTGTTCGAGAGCCGTCAGTATATGTTGCCACCAATTCCTGGTATTCTTCAATATGTTGGAGAGCCAGTGCGCGAAATTCTGTTGGAGGGACTTCGGATTTTCTGATTTTCGTGAGAGTTACATCCACTTCCGGTGCGATCAACTCCCATGGAGGGCCTCCATGTCCTGAACTGTACAAATTCCTCGAAGTTTAACTCGACTTTCTCGCAGAAGCCTTCGAATTCGCACACCAAACGGGGCGACACTCACATTTCGTTCCCCTGAAAAAAGGGTCGATAGTTAACGAGAAAAGACATGCGAGAAAGCCGGATTGTTAGGAAACTGGCGAAGCTTGCAGGCGTATCGCATTCCCAACCTTTCTCTGCGCAGATTAAGAGGTGGCTTGTGTGCTTCGGCTAAAAGGCTCACGGTGGGCGATGTGCGAAATGCTCCTGTCGCTATGCGGATAGCGGTATGATGAACAGTGTCCAGTGTTCGCTTGGTGGAGTTGCGCGTTCCATCGTAGATAAAACAAGCATAGTCTAGTTTAGCGCGTATCAGTGTACGATAAAGCAGAATAAGGGAATCCCTGTCAGCTCCATAGCTAGTGCGAGAAACACATTTTAATATGCTGAGCGATTTCAAACATTTGTCACGGAGTGCTTTAAAATGCTCCTTGTACCTAAGACGTGAATCAAAAGTCATCCCAAGAAACTTCACCACAGGTGGCATCGGTATTTGGCTCCCGTACAGCCTGAGACAGAGTTCTGTACAGTTACGCCGGCGACAGAAGTGCATTGCGGTTGTCTTTTGTGTTGAAAAACGAAATCCATTCACTGCACCCCACCCTTCGAGTTTCTTCACTGCCGTTTGGAGACGTCTCGACATAGCAGACAACCTAGCTGTGCTACACCAGATGGAAAAATCGTCTACGAAAAGAGACCGACCATGTTGGGGTGGAAGTACATCGCAAATATCGTTTATCATTATGGCAAACAGTGTCACACTCAAAACACTTCCCTGTGGTACGCCGTTCTTCTGCACATATATTCTGGATAGCTGGTGGCCAACACGAACACGGAAATGTCGGTCAGTCGGAAAATTCTGTATAAAGATCCCCATTGACCCCCGGACACCGCATCGATGTACTTTTGCAATAATACCTTGGCGCCAAGTCGTGTCATATGCAGCTTCAATGTCGAAAAGACAGCGCCGACGTGCCGTTTCTTCTTAAACGCTACACGTACTGCTGTGTCCAGTCTTAAAATGTGGTCGATAGAACTCCGGTTCTTCCTAAAACCGCACTGTGCATCTGAAAAAAAAGTAATGCACTTCTAAAAGCCACGTTAATCTGGTAGTTACCAGCCTTTCCATCAACTTGCACAAACACGAGGTGAGGGCTATTGGGCGATAGTGGAGTGGTTCTAGTCCACTTTTTCCAGGTTTCAACACTGGTATCACCAATGCTTCTCGCCAGGCTACTGGGAAGTCCCCTTGTTAACACAGCTGGTTTAATATTTTTAGAAGTATTTCGATTGCAAATGGTGGGAGATGCTTTCTCATTTCATTGTGAATGTTGTTCGGGCCCTCACATACACTCCTGAGCTTCGCCACGGCAGAAGTCAGTTCGGACATCGTGAATGGTCTGTTATACGATATGTTGTCAGTGGTGGAAAAGTCAACAGGAGACATTTCGCAGCGCGATCTATGACGCAATAATTGCAGATCGCAGTTGCCACCTTGGCTACGTTCCGACAAAGAGCGGGCAATTTCGTTCGCAACGTCTATGGATTTCGTCACATCTCTGTGACCCATGCGTAGCACGGGTAGGGGAACGAACGAATGCTGGCCTCGAATGCGTTCTATTCTGGACCACACTTGTCCAGAATAGAACGGTATGTTTGTTGTTGTTGTTGTTGTTGTCGAAGGGGTATGGTTGTTTATTTCGCCCAAATATTCACCCCATGATAGCTGTTTTGCTGCCCGAATAGTGCGTCGTGCCAGGGCCCTGGATCTCAGAATGGCGACCATATTTCTAATGTTGCTATTTTTACTAAATTTGCGATATGCCCGCTTCCTTGCGCGGATGGCGTCTCTGCATTCCTCCGTCCAGCAGCGCACTGGGGTACGCCGGGGGCACCGGAGGTGCGGGGTATGCATGTGGATGCAGAATGTAGAAGCAGTGATGTGAACTGTTCTATACACTGTATTTTCTCCTGCCCATCAGCAGTGTATGTGTGTGTGTGTGTGTGTGTGTGATTTGGGTTCTAGGGCGCATCGACCGTGGTAGATCATTCAGCGCCCATAACAGAACAGAGAATTACTTAGTCAGAGCCATGTCTTAGTGTTATGGTTGGGTGACTAGTTTTTACTGACCTGAATATATTATCACAAATCCCATTTTCCTAAAGTATTGACACACCTTCCCTAAGCAGTCCGAGTCGTCTCGAAGGAGCCTGGGGAATGTCCTGCTGGTTCCAAGGTACTGGGCTCTCTCCTGTGCGTAGTGCTGACATGTGAAAATGTGACGTACCGTTAGTGGAGAATTGCATCGTGGGCATACTGGCTTGTCTTCATTTATGAGGAGGTGGCAGTGTGTGGTGCATGTGTGTCCGATTCGGAGTCGTGCCAACGCCACCTCCTCCGCTCGTATTTTCCTGGAAGACGAGGACCAGTACCCTACTCGTGGTTTGATTTCTTGGAGTTTGTTAGTGCCTATGGCGTCCCAGCTGCTTTGCCATTTCTCATGCATGTATTCTGAGATCAATGGGTAAAAATCCCGTGAAGGGAGAGGGAGGGTGCGAGTGCATGGTTTCTGTGCCGCTCGTTTCGCCGCTGCGTCGGCGAGTTCATTCCTCCTAATGCCAACGTGGCTTGGGATCCAGCAGAAGGAAACGAATCATCCTCGTTTCAGTATGGTGAGCCGATATAAGATGTCCCGCAGAAGAGCGTCCTGTGGGTTGAAACATTCCAGTGCCGATAGGCTGCTCAAAGAGTCGGACAGGACAACACATGAACAGTACTCACTGACTTCGATGAAGCACAGCGCCTTGAGGATCGCAACCAGTGCCGATGTATAAACGGATGCGTTTGACGGAAGCGAGAAGGACCTCGTGACGGATCCGGTGACGAACGCGCATCCGACACCCTGCTTTCCTTTTGAGCCGTCTGTATAAATCAGGGTGCGTCCGTCGTACGTGGCTATGCGCTCCAGTGCATTTAGCATGAACAGTTCGGTGGGGACATCACCCTTCTTGGTCGTGCAGAGGGTCAGGTCTATTTCTGGCGACACTAATTCCCAGGGTGGTATCTGTGATCGGTCAGCAATACGAATTCCACGTATACGGACACCACTTGTGCGAATTTGTTTTTGCGCTCTCACGCAGAAGGGTTCAGAGATTGCCTTCCGTCCTCCGCGGAACAGTGCCAATAGACGGCGAGAAAACACCGCGTCATACGTTGGGTGTAGAGGATATTGTCTCAGATTACACGCATAGCGAAGGCCAAGTTTATCACGTCTCAATGCCAGGTGCGGCTCGTGGGCTTCCACTTGGAGGCTTGCTATTGGCGAAGTTCTAAATGCGCCGGTTGCAATGCGTAAGGCTGTATTGTGGACCGTATCAAATACGCGCTTTCTGGGGGTGCTGGCGCCATCATACACAAAACAACAATAGTCAAGCTTAGAGCGGATAAGCTGTTGGTACATCTGTAAAAGTGTTGCACGGTCTGCTCCGTACGTTGTTCGTGCCACACATTTCATGATATTAAGGGCTTTGAAACAGCGCTGGCGCAGAGATTTAAGGTGGTCACTGTATGTCAACCGGCTGTTGAGAGAGACGCCGAGGAACTTGGCGGAAGGAACTTGGCGTAGGAACTTGGCGGAGGAACTTCTGCTCAAACCTTGGACCTTCCTGGAACTCTTCTCGTTTGCTGACTGCGGGCGCCGATCGTGCTCGGAGAAGAGCGGTGGGGGCAGGGTGTGTGTGTGTTGTGTGTTTGAATTTTGCCAGCCTGCCACCGTGTGGTGATATCGGCTGTTTCCGTGTGTTAGGTCGTTGTGTTAGCATTAGGAGGTATAAAGGTGTGAAGAGTATGGTAGGAGGATTAGTCGAGGAGTGGAAGAGGGGGGTTGATTTGTTGAGCGGTGCCGGAGTAGATTTGTAGGCGTCTTGAAGCTTGGAGTGGGCTGAGTAGAGCTGAGCTGAGCAGAAGTACAGTAGAGCTGGTTGGAGTCCGAAGATGATGTGGTGGAGATGAGTTGCCAGTCCGGACGGTGCCAAGTTGGGGTATGGGGTGTAGTGGGGGGTTTGGGGTTGGATTATCACCATAGTTGATTTACATTGCAAGAACCACATTCAGTCTTTGGGGTATATTTTTTTCTTTTCTTTTTATCAGTATCATGTTTTTCTTTTCGTTTTTGGGTATTTTGTTCATTTTTTTGTCCTCTTTTGTAACATGTCTTTTTACATTTATTTCATTTCCTTTTTTCTTTTTTTCTTTTTCTTTTTTCCCTTTTTTCCCTTTTTTCCCCGATCCTTTTTTCACAGTTGTTCGAGTATGCGTGTGATAGAGAGAAAGTGGAAGACATGTTCGTGTAGTGCTGGATGTTCGTCGTTGAGAAGAGTAGTGAGGTTTAGTGGGATGTTGTGTGTGGCGCAGTAGTTGGTGATATGTTGTCTTTGGTGGTTGTATTTGGTGCAGTAAATGAGTATGTGTTTGATTGTAAGTGTTCGGTGACATGTTGTGCTTTGTGGTCGCGGTTGTCGTAGGATGAGGTATGAATGTGTGAGTGCTGTGTGTCCTGTTCGTATTCGTGTTAATGTACGTTCTTTGAGTCTGGTGTGTTGGTTGATGGAGTGCCATTGTTCGTGTTTGGGGTGTATTTCGTGGAGTTGTGTTATTGTTGTGTCCCAGGTTTGTTGTATGTGTTTGTTGAGGGCTTGACGTATTGTGGGGTAGTAGTAGTCTGATTGTGAGTATGGGCATTGCGTGGTTTGCTGTAGTGTTGTGGCTAGGTTTGCTTCTGTGTCTGCGTGTTCATTACCGTGTATGTTTGTGTGGCTTGGAATCCAGAGAAGTAGTGGGCGTTGTTGGATGTTTAGTTTTTTATGTATGTAGAGTATTTTGGGGATGAGTGGATGTTTGAATTTTGTGTATGGTGTTATGCTTTGTAGTGCTGATTTTTTCGTCAGTGGCTATGATGCTGTGTTCCATTTGTGTGTTGTAGATGGTGGAGTAAGCCGAAAAGATTGCGTAGAGTTCTGCTGTGTATGTGGATGCTGTGTCGTGCAGACGGGCACACAAGATGACTCGGGGCGGTGCTGTATTGGTATATAGCACCGCCGCTGAGCCCGTCTGCTGTGTGGGTGTTTTGGATCCATCTGTGTATATGATGCTATAGTTTGCGTATTGTGCTGTGAATTGTAGAAAGAGTTGTTGTATTTCTGCGTCTGTGTATGTGTGTTTTGGTTTGTCTATGAGGAAGTGTGTTGTGGGTGCTTGGTGTTTCCACCATGCTGTGGGTGGTGGGAGTGGTTGTGTTGTGGGGAGTGTGATTTGTAGACTATTTGCGTGTTGGTGTATGCGACATCCTATTGTGGTTTTAAGTCGTGATTTTTTCATAAGTTGGTGTTTGCGTTTGGTGCGGATTTTGAGTGCTTCAGTACATGGGTGTTGTTTGACGAGTTGTGTTTTGTAGTGGTATCTAAGTAGTGCTTCTGTGCGTCTGTGTTTGAGTTCTGGTATGTGGTTGTATATGTGAAGTGCGAAGTAAGGTGTAGTGATGTATGCTCCGGTAGCTATTTTTAGGCATTGGCGTTGTAGTGTGTCTAGGACGTGGATATTTGATTTGGCTGCGTTTTCAAAGCGTGGGGATCCGTATTTCATGATTGGTCGAATGATTGCTTTGTATAATGTCAGTAGTGTATTTCGGTCTGATCCCCAGTTTGTGCCAGAAAGTGCTCGTAATAGGTTTATTCTTTTTGAGGCGCGTTTTTGAATATTTAGAATGTGGGGCCGAAAGGTGAGTCGTGGGTCTAGTGTGATACCTAGGAATTTTGTTGTGGTTACAAATGGTATGGGTGTGTGGTCTATTTTTAGTGGTTGTAAGTTTGTTTGTCGAGTGTAGCCGAATAGCATGCATTTCGATTTGTGTGGTGCTATGTGTTAGTTAAGTAAGTCTAGCTTGTTGTGTAGTTCTGATAGTGCGTTTTGTAGTGTTCCTAATGCGTTGTTGGGTGTTTCATGTGATGTCCAGAGTACAATGTCATCTGCGTAAATTGAGATTTTGGTCTGGAAATTGTCAGTGATGAGTGAGTTTAAGCCTAGAATAAAGAGAAGGGGACTTAAAACGGAGCCTTGCATTTAAGCCGGTTGTGGGGAATTTAATGTCTGAAGTGTGGGGCCCAATTTTTACTTGAAATGATCGTTTTAGTAAGTACAAATGGAGGTAGTGTAGTAGTCTTCCCTGTATGTCTAAGTTGTATAGGTGTTGTAAGAGTGCTGTGATGTTGATAGTGTCATAGGCTTGTTTGAGATCCAGGAAGACGGCGACGGTGCAGCGTCCCTTTGCCGCCGCTTCCTGGATGTGAGTGATGAGGTAGGTGAGGTTGTCAAGACAGGAGCGGTTAGGGAGAAAGCCTGATTGTATAGGAGAGATTAGTTTTTGTGTTTGAATAATGTAGAGGAGGCGTTTTTTGACAAGGCGTTCGAAGAGTTTGTGAAAACAGCTGGTTAGTGCGATAGGACGGTAGGAGTCGCATAGGGTTGGGTCAGTGTTTGGTTTAGGGATAGGAATGAGCAAAGCGTGTAGCCAAGATTGTGGGTATGTATGTGTTGTCCATGCGGTGTTGTAGGTGTCGAGTAATGTGTGTAGTGCTTGTGTTGGGAGGTGTTTGAAGAATGAATAGTGTATGTTATCTGGTCCTACGCTTGTGTTTCCTGTTTGTGCGATTGCTATTTGTAATTCTGTGAGTGTAAACCTAGTGTTGTAAAGATGGGGGCGTATGTGTCTGAGTGGGGGTGGGGGGTGTCGTGGGAGTGTGGATGACCTAATGTGATAGTTGTGTGCGAAAATGTTTGCTATTGTTTGTGGATCTGTGGTGGTGACGTTGTTGTGTACGAGTGTGATGGCTTTGATTTGTGGTCTTTGTCGGTGTTGAAATGTTCCAAGCAGTGTCCAAATTTCGCCGAGAGGGGTGAATCTGTTAAATTGATTGCAAAATGTATTCCAGGAGTTCTTTTTGGCATTTTTAATGGTTCTTTTGCACGCTGCTCTGAGTTGTTTGTTTGCTGTGAGTGTTTCCGGTGTGCGGTGTCTTTCGTGTCTGTGCCGTGCGTGATTCCTCGCGCGGATCGCCCGGTGGCATTCGTCGCTCCACCAGGGCGCCGCGCGAGGTTTGTGTTGATGGCGTGGTTTTGTTTGTGGTATGTGTTGGTGTGCTGTAGTGATGAGGATGTGTGCAAATTGCTCTGGTGTGAGGTGTGGGTTGTGTATTGTTTGTGCGGCTATGGATTCTGAAAAGGGTGTTCAGGATGCTTTTTTGAGGTTCCATCGACCCGTGGGTGGATTAGGTGGGCCGGTGGTCGGGATTTGGTTAAAGGTAATAGTTATGGGCGCGTGGTCGCTGAAATGAGGATCGGGATCGGAGGTCCATGATAGGGTGAGGGCTATACGTGAGGATACCAGGGTTACGTCAGGTGTCGTGGGGAGGTGGGAGCTATTGGGACTAGGTATGTTGGTGATCCGGTGTTGAGTACTGTGAGGTTGTGTTGTGTTGCTAGAGTGATGAGTAGGTGTGCTTTGTGGTCGGGTCGTGTTGTTCGTGTGTCCCATAATGGGTGATGAGAGTTGAAATCTCCAGCTATTATGACTGGAGTGGTAATTTGGCCAAGTGCTTTATTCAGTTCCGAAAGGGTTTCTGTGTTGCTTGATGGGGTCGTAGATGTTGATGAGTGTGTAGGCTGTGTTGTGGAGGTGTATTTCGGTGAGGAGCATGTTTGATGTGGTGTTAAAGTGTATCAGGCGGTGCGGTGTTGTGTTCCTAATGTAGGTGCAGACACCGCCTGATCTGTGTGTGGTGTGTGTATCGTGTTTGTATAGTGTGTAGTGGCTGATATTGAATTGATAGGGGTCGTTGGGTTTGAAGTGAGTTTCTTGTAGGCATAGTGCAGTGTGGTTTGTTTGTAGTGCGTAGTGTTTGAATTCTGGCCAGTGTCTAATGAGTCCGTGCGTGTTCCATTGTAGTATTGTATTCATTGTCTGTGGGTGTTAGCGCGGGTGAGTGGTCTTTTGGGTGATGGTTTTTTATTGTGCTTTTCGTTGGCCGTTGTGGTGTTTCTTGTGATTGAGAGGGGGGATGGTGTTGGGGTAAAGGGGACTGTGACGTCTGAGTCAGTCGTGGTGTGTTCGGTGTCCGTTTGCTCTGATCCGGTGTCTGTGTGTGAGTGTTGTGCCGGTGATGTGGCCGATGTGTGTGAAGTTTGTGGGGATGTTGAGGCTTCTGGTTGGTAGGGTGGTGGCGGTGGTGGGTGGCAGGGTGGAGTAGGTGCCAGTGGGCGGTTTGGGATGGGTGGTGGTGCTTGGAGTGGTCTGTGGGTAGTGGGGTGTCCTGGTGTTGCGGGGTGCTTCTTGTGTGTGTTGGTGTTGGTCGGTGTTGGTGTGTCTGTTTGTTGTGAGTTTGGGTTTGTGTTCTGCTTGCGTTGTGTTGGTATGGGCAGAGCCGGGTATTCTATGTAAGAGAGTGGTGGTGCTGGTGTGTTGTGGTTCCCCGGCTCTGTGCGGCGAGTTGGCCACGCCGCCAGCGGGCCGAAGACCACTGCTCTGGCCTCGGGCAGGGACATGCCCCCGAGATGGACTCGGCGGAGCACCTTCCACTCCGCCTGCCACCGGGGGCAGCCCCGTCCGACGCCGCGTGGTCTTCCCCGCAGGCGGCGCAGCTGCGCTCGCCGCTCTTGCACTGGTCTGTATGTAGGGTGTGGCCACGCGCAGTTCCCGCATGTATGTGTGGTGCTGTGGCACCCCGCCCCCTCCCCCCCCCCTTTGAGTGGCCATAGCGCTGGCATTTGGCACAGCGTCGCGGGAGGGGTGCGCGTGGGTTGACTTCATATCTAAGGTAGCCTGCTTTGATGTGTTTTGGTGGTGTGCGTGTGTTGAACGTGAGTATGTGAAGTCCTGTGGTGCGTGTGTTTCTTGGGGCCGGCCGGTACGCGGCGGTGACACCCTGGTCGAGGAGCCTCTCGACTAGGACGTCCGCCGATATACCGGCCAGCTCTCTGGCCATGATGGTTCCCTGCGAGATGTTTAGGTGTGTAGCTGGGGTGATGGAGACCGGGATATTAAGTATGGCGTGGATGGTAGGTAGGAGGCGTGTGTCGATGTTGGAATTTGCTTGTATGAGGAGCGCCCCTGATCTGAGTAATTTGGCGTGTAGGGGCGCTCCCGTGTAGGTGGCGAATTCTTCATCTACCCGCCAGGGGTCGAGGGAGCCCATGGACTCCCCGTCTCCCCGGCGGCAGATGAAGAACTCGCCTGTGGGTGTGGTGTCGTTGTCCATAGTTGTTCTGTGAGGCCGTGGGCTGTTGTATGCGTCTATGATGTATGCGGTGTTGGGAAAAGGTGCGTTGTGGCAAGTGTGTGTGCAACTCAGAACAGTACAGGGCGTGAAGGAAGCCCGACAGATTGTAAAAGAGGGGCAGAAAAGTCGAAGAGAACACAAAGAAATCGGAGAATGTGCGTGAAGAGAGCACGGTCAGAAAGATCAGATAAAGATCGTGCAGAGGGCACTAGAGGGAAAATAGGGGGTGGGGTGGAGGGAGCCCGGGGTGGGAGGGTTTGGCAGCACCGCCGGACTGACCTTGTAGACGAGGAAGATCCGTAGATGTAGGCGGCGTAGAAGATGTGGCACAGCACTAGCACAGTTGCACAGATGAAGGTCTTGAAGAGGTAGTTGAGGACTTGGAGAGTGGAAGGCTTGAAGGCTTGAAGGCTTGAAGAGGCTTGGCTGGAAATAGGTTCAGTTTCAGGAGAGGTAGGTTGAGATTGGTGTTTGAGTGGAGGAGGAGGAGATATCCATGGCGCGGGGAGGTGTGGTTTGATGCTTGGTGCGTGTGCGTGTATTGGTGATTGAGGCTTCGTGTGTGTGGTGGCAGGTGGCAGGCGGTTGATGGCTGGCGGTAGGCGGCTGGTCGGCAGGTGGGCTGCGGCGATGGTGGCTGGCGTCTTCGGAGACTCGTTCGTCCGCGAGTTCTCGGTTCTGTCGTCAGCGTCCGTACTCCGTGGCGTATCCGTGCGATCAGCGAAGGGGGCCAAGAAAGGGGCAGGGCGCCCAAACCTTCTCTTCAGCGGGCCGCAACATCAGTGCGATGGTCAAAGCAGTGCGCTACATTTGCCGTCGTGGCCCAAACGCTGCGCCACACTCGCCATGTGGGTGAAAACCCTGCTCCACATTCGCCCTGTCGTTGCATCACGTAACACGCCATATTCCGTGTGCATGACTCATCGTTCCCTCGCCGATGCCACCGGCGAGTGGACGCCTGTGTAGGCGGACTGTTACATAATCGTCCACCATGCGCCGCTGACTGCAAACAAGCTGTAACTTACGGCTTGTATTTATTTATTTGCATACCATCAATGAGGTTGGGCGGACATCCGGCTCCACCGTTTTACATATAAGGATGTACAAGGACGAAGCGTCCTTGCGGCAGAAGGTCTGACACAGAGCGGGTGCTGGCAGTCCGTGCACATCGGTCGCCAACTGCAGTGTGTCGGCTTCTGCTCTCGCGGTCAGAACGATTGCTGTTCCGCGGCCCGAGCGACCGTGTGTCATCTGCCGCTCCCACGGTGTCAGGCGTGGTGTCAGGCACGGTGACAGCTGCTCCTCCTACAGGGTCAGGCACGGTGACAGCTGCCCTCCCGCGGTGTCAGGCACGGTGACTGTGACTGTCACCCTCCCGTGGTGACAGCTGCCGCTCCTACGGTGTCAGGCGCGGTGACAGCTGCCCCTCCCACAGTGTCAGGCGCGGTGAGAGCTGCCCCTCCCGCGGTGTCAGGCGCGGTGAGAGCTGCCCCTCCCGCGGTGTCAGGCGCGGTCACAGCTGTCGCTCCCACGGTGTCAGGCGCGGTGACAGCTGCCGCTCCCACGGTGTCCGCTGCGGAGTGAGCTCACACCTGGCCGCCCCATTGTAGTGCCGCAGTTAACTGGCGCAGGATCGCCATGGGCTGTGCCCACAGCAAGCGCGGGCATGATGGCCTCAAGTTGTCCGGGTCCGGACTGACCTTCACCGGCACCCAGCTGCGAAAACTAAACGACACGTTCGCCCGGATGGAACACAGCTGTAACGCCGCACTCAACGAGTATTATTCGGCAATGAATCCGCAAGGTGAGTTCAGAGACATTAATGGAATTTGAATCCCGATCCGTGTTTGATGCGGAATGGTGTCCCCCATTGAGTTGGAGGATGGGTGCCATCTCACCCCCAGAATACTCACTCGCCATCACCGAGCCGGTTGAGCTACGAACAGTGGCACAGTCAGTATTTCCTTAAGGGGTCCCGACCAAAAGAAATATGAAGCTGAGAAAGCATTCGGCGCGCGAAGAGTGCGGGAAATTCCTGGTTTTGCGTGGTGAAAACCTCAAAACTTCTTGTTTCATCTAAGGTATTTTTGGTTGCTAAGGGAGGGACCCGTGCCCTTTGCTGCGCCCCTGGTTACGAAGCTAGAAGTGTCGCGGACTTTTTTGCCATGCCGTATTGAGATCAGTAATACCTGGCATGCCAGGAATATGCCCAGGTGAAAGCTTAGGGTGGCATGTTCAGCTATTGCTGCCAGTGTCCTAGATGTGCTACGTACTGATTTATTGGTGGTTACATTGCATGCAAAAGTAATATGCGACCACTGGTAGATCCTTGGGTTCTCGTACATGTAGTTAAAAAAGAAATCCCTCAGAAAGTCATACCCAGGGAGGCACGTCCGTGGGCAATACTGAACTTGTATTTTGGTCGATCTGAATATAAGATCCGAGTACATCCATATGCATTTAAGGAATATACCGCGTTCTCGGGTGAATTATCATCAGTGGCGGCTACAGTGCAATGCTTTCGGTAGTGCCAGCATCAAATTGGTTCGGCATAGCTGCTGGCTGTCGTGATATAGTGATTGCAGGTAAGGTTAGTTTAAAAAAGTAATTTTGGTAATATTGTAGTCGGAGCATTTTAAGTTAAATATGTGATTTGGCTTACGTTGATTTTAGCTCTCATAGTGCGGTGGGGGAAGGGGGAGAGTGATTTCACTTCACTCCGAAGATACTTCTGAGATACTTCCTTAACCGTCCAAGATATTGTTTTGAAATTCGGCATACCGTCCGGCAATCCATGAACACATTCTGTGTTAAAAAATACAGCTTCAGTGTCTTCCAGTTCCGGAAGTATAACAGGCAAAACTCAAGTCACCACTTCGTCTCAATCCGAGTTGTATGCAAATTGAAACATCGTGCATAAGCGAACGGTACAAGATGCGATCAAAAGTGAAATAGGGGTTCATAGCCACATAGGGGCTAAAAATGCAAAACAACAGTAACATCAGATCAGGTCACAATGTGCAATCAAAAGTTAGGGAATGGGGTGATTTTTTCGTCATAGCATTGTGATAGATTCATTTTTGGTTTAAAACTGTAATGTAATGTATATGTAATAATAAACACTGGCGTCGGTGTCTATGGGGCCTTGGGACTCGGAGACCCCCCCCCCCCCCTCGGTGCAGGCAGTGTGGGAGTCAGCCCCCGGTGGGAGCAGTGTGGGAGTCAGCCCCCCCGGCGGGAGCAGTGTGGGAGTCAGCCCCCCCGGCGGGAGCCAGAAGCATCTCACCGATTTTGATAAGTAAGTACTCGGAGAGGATTGTATTAAAAGAAAGAAATGAACTATTATACAGATTGTTCATGCTTTATGACTCAAAATTCATACTTAGTTGAAACAGCTACATGGATACCTGTAACTCCGAAGACAATATTACTAAGGTACTAAGCTTGCCAGTGTACCTGGGCGAATGTTGAGATGGAACTCTGCAGTATATTGCCTTTGCATTGACGTGATGAGCAGAGAACGGCAGCCCGCGATTTTCACACTATCTACCGTCAAACACCCGCCATTACATTTGATGCGCCCAGATCTATTGGCAGCTCTATTGCTAAAAGAATGCAAGGTTGGAAAGGTGTCCTGACAAGGTTTCAATTAGTAATGATTGACTTAATCGAAGCTTTTCACACTTCGTCACAGTCGAAAATTTCCAGGCGAATTCATGATGCTAGGGAATAATCAGATACCCGATGGGATTAACTTATGTTATTTTTTTTTCCCAAGTCAAACAATTAAGCTTGAATAACTTTTGAAAGCGTATGTATGTTAACTATGCGTACATTTTCATTTCGAGACAATATCCTGGAACCATAATTCCATTGCTTTTTCTATGAACTTGCAAATTTTGCATCGGGTAGTAATGCATTTTTTTCATGCGTAGATACCTGTGATGGAGAATACCAACTGTTCCACAGGGCAACCGGTGTTCAACTAAACATACGTAAACTGGAATAGGCATAGGCGTACCAAAGGAGGAGGCAAAAGGGAAAATTACTCCCCCTCCCCTGGGAGATGTGAACCCCCAAATAATCGCGCCGGAGTTCCAAATAATTGCACCGGAGCCCCCCCAAAAATCACACCAGACACCACAAATTCGCGCCGGGCTCCAAAAATCGCTCCGGCAGCCGGAAAAACCATGCTCAATTCCACACCACGCCAATGTACCGAACCCACTGCCACACCGCGCCAATGTACCGAACAAATCACGTAGAACTTCCAAAGACGTGCTCAGTTCCCGAAAGAATCGTGTCGGGGCCACAGAAATCGCACAGGGCTCCAAAAATATATCGCCGGTGGCCCGAAAAATCGAGCCGAAACCCCACAAAGTCACGCCGGGACCCGGAAATGCGACCCGGGCTCTCAACAAATTAGAAGGGGTTCCACAAATTGTGCCAGAGGTCCTTATCACACGCTGGATGGTGCCGGTTACCTAATGGACACCATGATGTGGGCCCAATCAGATGCCTCGTAGTGGTAGATACATCAAAGGCCTTCGATATTCGGCATCCCAGGTTCTTAGAGAAGCTCAGGTGGTGCGGAATACATAACCACGGGTTCCGTGACTGGTCTAGGGCTCGGTATCAGAAGGTTAGAGGTGATACAACATCTTTGCCAATCAATCATGTGGTGGTTCAGGGGTCGCCGTTGGGCAATCTTTGCTAATCAATCATGGACTGGTTAAGGGGTTGTCGTTGGAGCCATCTTATTTAGAATAGTTACAAGCTATTTGCCACCTTATCCTACTGATGGTCAGATTGTAATGTAGCGGATGATGTGCAGATTTTACACCAAGGAGAGACATTAAATGGACCTCCAGCATCGCATTGAGCTTAGTTCGAGCGAAAAGTTCGAATCTACGCTGGTTCACTGTAAATGAACTTAAAATTCCCCTACAAATACTGGTAAAATCACAAAACTAGCCCACACTTGTACACTTCAATGGTGTGATTTGGCGAAACTGGCGTGACCTCCGGTTCTGACCTGAGCTGTCACGATCCGGCCTGGCCTAATTTCAAGTTCTGATCTGACTTGTCATGACTTGGTTTGACCATATTTCAGTGATCAGACGTGACCCTATGTTAACCGGCTCAAAGACAGGGGCCACACTTGACCTGACCTGCAAACGAAGAACGATGCTTTCTCTAACGAAGCAGTTAGCCGTGCAATAAATCTGGCGTTGCCACTTTCCCGCCGAACGGTCACTCTGAACTGAAATTCAAAGCATCTCGCGAGAGTTGAGCCGATACCTTACCGTTGCGAGATAACGCGTCACTCGCCGGGCTGTCGGCTCGCCTGGCACTCGATGACCTGACCTGACCTGACGTCAGGCAGCGGACCTGACCTGCAGCAGCTGGACGCCGTGGGTACGGTGGAGGCGGCCGTGGAGCGGCTGGTGCAGCGTCTAATCGCCACAGTCGGGCGTCGCGACCCGCGGTTCGCCGCCTGCTTCCTGCTCAGCGTCGGCAGCTCCTACGAGCACTACAAGGTACACACCGCACCGGTCGGAGGCCGTGGGTACTGTCGGCACGGGTCGCCAGGTCAGGCCAACACGGCAGCAGGTCGGGCAGTCGCCGCACGGCGTGGTGTCGTCTCCTGACAGTGGGTACTGTCGCCACGGGTCGCCAGGTCAGTCCAACACGGCAGCAGGTCGGGCAGTCGCCGCACGGCGTGGTGTCGTCTCCTGACAGTGGGTACTGTCGCCACGGGTTGCCAGGTCAGGCCAACACGGCAGCAGGTCGGGCAGTCGCCGCACGGCGTGGTGTCGTCTCCCGACGTAGACACATCCGGTGTGAATGTTCCTGTTCCTGCACCAGGTCAGGCAGTCGCCGCACGGCGTGGTGTCGTCTCCCGACGTAGACACATCCGGTGTGAACATTCCTGTTCCTGCACCAGATCAGGCAGTGCATCTACACGCCGTGTTCGCTTGTACGGGGAAGTCTGTACTTTGGAGTGGGCGGGTGATGCAGTGGCCGGCGCTTCTGACTGGTCGCCGCCGAGTCGTGTGCTGAAGGCTCGCAGCGTCACATGGAAAACCGGTTTGGACCGCTGCAAGAGAGGCCAATGTTTGTTCGAACCGCATCGGCCGCCGTGCCTACGAAACAATGCTATTGATTTCATTTGGTAGAGTTAGAGGTAAGGTTAGCCACTGATTTGAGCAGCACCCGTGGGCGACTGAGCTATCAATGACGACCGTGGGCGACTGGGAGAGCTTCTCCCAGTCACTCCAACTCGCTCATCCCAGATAGGTACCACTAGAAGAAGTTATTGAATATAAGTTATCTTAATGTAATGTTGTTGAATAAACGTCCACAAACTGCTATGCATCTGTTTCAGCCCATAGCAGACAGTGAGGTAAGTTAAGCACACAGGTAAGTTGAGCCGCCCGCTAATCTCCGAACCTATGACGTCATTTGGCGTGACCTTCCATCTGGTGAGTCCTCGGATCGCTAGCCTTTTCTGTTGTGGTTGCCTCGGGTGTCAGGCAGGTGAATGTGGAGCTAAGTATAATAATCGCTTTTTAAGGTTCAAAAAGATGTTTTAGTCGACGATGTCTATTTTCTGCGACACTACTACAGGTGCGAGTCATCCATTAATATGATGTTGTCCGCTCGTGTGTGCTCTTTAAAACGAGCGCGAGATTGTTGGCGCGAAGGCAACGGAAACACGTGGTCATGGTCAACTTAGAAAATGTTGCGTGGGTGAGGAAATTTAAGCCATTATGGCCGGCGAAAGATCAGCCGTGGCTCAACTTACCCCATTCTTGAAGATAGGCATCGGCGACGTATAAGAATAAAAGAACGAAATAATGCGGATGCATCAGTTTTCTTTATTGAAGACATTTATTGGCTACTGGTCTAAATACAAAACAACTAGTTCGGTACGAACGTATGCACGTGAAAGGGGCGATCAAGGTATGTTGTGAAGAGTTGCGCACAATGCTATTTTTGGAAGCCGATACGTTACGTATACGTTTGTAATTGTTTTATGGCATCACTGGGATGGTCTGCATGGGTGCCTTGACTGCAAGATGTATATCTGGCAGTTCAGGCGCCCTTAAAGCCAGCGCTGGAAGTGCCGGACCATTCTGGACCTCAGCTCCCGAGAGGACGGGTTTACATGTAAGCCCTTCTTGCGCGTTGTGGCAAGACCGACCGAGTCACCTTGAGCAGTCGCGTGGCTGTCTGGTCACGTGGCTCAGCAGACATGTGTGTTGATGGCTTGTGGAAAACAATTTTCTGCTACCCTTGCTCTCTAGGGTATTTTCCAGTAATGGCCGGTATTTTCCAACACTGCTCGAGTCGTCCGAATACTCACAAACACAACAAACACAACTGTACAACAAACACAAACAAAATAGGGAAACCAGGACTGCACAACAAACACAAAACAAAGCTCAAACGGCCGCCATTTCGGCCAGCCGAGGGCTCACATAAACACCCCAACTTCACCTCAGCAGACTCCCAGACCACGTGTTCAGCGTATTGCCGTTCGTTGCGGTCACGTGACAATAACTCGGCAGCGACCGCGCGTCACCGTCGGCTCCGCTTTACTGTGCGGCGAACAGCACATCACGCATGTGCATTCCACCGTGCACAAACCTGCCTGGTTGCAAACCCAATGTTGGCTGCAGACTTCCCGCCTTTTTGTCTGCACTTGCACTGGCGAAAGGAGCAACCATATCTTGAGAAAGGCGTGAGCCGAAACGTTGTTAATAAAGCTATGCTCCCATTGCTCTGTGTTTTTAAAATTTGTCATTCCATTTTAACTAGTACAAATATATATATATATATATATATATATATATATATATATATATATACATATATATATATATATATATATATATATAAATATATACATATATATACATTGGAATATATACATATATATATATTTGCAGCTACTAAATATATTTGGTCCGGTCGCTGAGACATGATCTGAAATATTCGGAGGATACACGCATTACAGGCGCTCTGGAGGATAAAACACGGAGTATTTTGAATGCAAAATGGCTAAGCCATGGAAATGCTGGAAGCACGTTTCATTTTTATGCGACGGGTCCCGAAATTGGGCATGGAAAAGTGTAGAATATTGTTGGAACATTTGCCCCACAAGCGGAATTTTGGTTATGTTTCTAATTTATTTGTTTAAAAAAGTGAAAGGCACTTAGGTTTGCTTTGGTACCATTAATGATCTTTCCCTAAGTCATAGAGTCATACAGTGCTAAGGCTTAAATTTGAATGAAGCCTACAAAGGGAAAATACTATAAGCCTAGAAATAAATGATGCTCAATACCCTAATCAATGTTATATCCTAAATTCAAAAGAAACTATCTTCAATTATCATACCGACCTGTGTCTATCCTACCAATGCATCTTGTCTTGCATATTATATATATATATATATATATATATATATATATATATATATATATAAACATATATATATACTCGATGTTCACTATCGATTCATATGTTCACTCGACCTCGGGTAGCACAAGCGTAGATCGAGTGATCGCGTAGCACACGCGTGATAGCTGTATGCGCGTCACTCACATATATCAATCTCACTTCATCCAACCGATTTCCTATCCTCCCACCACACATCTCAGAATTCAAATATAGATTATTGGATCTAAAAAATGCATTCAAACTGCTATTAAATACATTCAATGAGGGAGTCTCCACCAAATCACCAGTAAGCTCATTCCATTGATCAGCCATCCTTTGACTGAGCCTTCCCTTCCTTAAGCAGCATCTCGTACTAAAATTGTCGTCTTCAACAGATCATTAGATATTTAGAGGAATTTTCCTTGATGAGATCAGCAACATTGACTTTTGCACGCGTCCCCTGTTGGAGTAAATCTTCATCATGCATGTCGTCAACTTCGAATCACGAAATTGCGTTTGTTTACGGCCCAGGCCCTTGAACTACTGAAAACATGAGTGACCGACTGCACCTGGACATCCGACCTGCAAGGGTAACCAAACGAGATAGAGAAAACATTTTGTGTAACTCATTAAGCTCAAGGATCGAGCTAGATCATAGCGTTTACCACATCTCTATCCTGTGTAGACCAAAAGTTAGTATGGGGTAAAATATACCCCTCTCCTGTACTGCGAGGGTTAGACGCTTATCCCACATTGCGAGGATTACAGTACTGAACATACAAATGCACGTCTCGTAGCCAAAGGAACTCAAAGCGTCTGGTTCAAAACGTCCTAAATATCTGAACATGCCTGGCATGAGCCGAAAAACACTCTGGTAGTGTCAGGTGGCCGGCGCTTCGAACGGGAAATGTGTGAGCTCGACATCCGATTGCTGACGGGGTGGGCCACTTTCCCGCTCCGACGTGAAGAATGGGATAGACAGCGCTATCGGACAGCGTGCCATTATGTCATGTCCCTTCACTTGCCGGAAACGCACCGTGATTGACGTTGTTCAGCCTGTGGGTTAACGGAAACGCACCGTGATTGACGCTGTTCAGCCTGTGGGTTCCCGGAAACGCACCGTGATTGACGTTCTTCAGCCTGTGGGTTACCATCGTACGACCCTTGTATGTTGTGTGCGGTGCTCGTGGCCTCGCAACTATACGGTGTCTTGACGTGCTTTAGCTATGAGTCATCTCTTGATGGACCCTGAATAATTTCCGTTAATGTTTCTGTGTGGTCCCCGCTACCTGCGTGATCTCTTGTTTACATGTGGATGGTGTGCGGGCCATCGCTGAGTGTTCTTGGCCTGCGTGTCCTCAGATTGCAGTGACCGTGGTGACCTCTCAGTAACATATAGGTGAACTCTGGTCTGTCATGGGATGTATGTAGCCGTTTTCCACGGCCTCGGTGAGCTCCGCGTGACTTGTGTGTAACTGTTCTGTGACCTCTCCGCAGCCTGAGTGAACCATCAGTAACCTCTGTGTGGATTCTGTGCGACCTCTCGTGCATGCCTCGGGCTCCTCGGTGACCTCTGGGTGGCGTCGGTCACTTGAGCGTTGTCCGAACGGACCAGGTGAACGAGCCGGACGAGTACGACTACATGGTGCGCCTGGACGGCCTGTCGTGGCCGCCGCTGTTCCCCTCGGACGCCGCCGAGCCGCCCTGCCGGCTAGTCGAGGACGCCCGAAGCCCCGATGGCTTCGGTCAGCTGCAGGTGTCGGACGCCGCGCGAGACACGTGGCGCGAGTTTGTCGACGAGCACGGTATGCTGATGCGGTGAGTGGTGAGTGGTGAGCGCGCCGGCGTCCGCTGCCTATGATGCGGTGAGTGGTGAGTGGTGAGCGCGCCGGCGTCCGCTGCCTATGATGCGGTGAGTGGTGAGTGGTGAGCGCGCCGGCGTCCGCTGCCTATGATGCGGTGAGTGATGAGTGGTGAGCGCGCCGGCGTCCGCTGCCTATGATGCGGTGAGTGATGAGTGGTGAGCGCGCCGGCGTCCGCTGCCTATGATGCGGTGAGTGATGAGTGGTGAGCGCGCCGGCGTCCGCTGCCTATGATGCGGTGAGTGGTGAGTGGTGAGCGCGCCGGCGTCCGCTGCCTATGATGCGGTGAGTGGTGAGTGGTGAGCGCGCCGGCGTCCGCTGCCTATGATGCGGTGAGTGGTGAGTGGTGAGCGCGCCGGCGTCCGCTGCCTATGATGCGGTGAGTGGTGAGTGGTGAGCGCGCCGGCGTCCGCTGCCTATGATGCGGTGAGTGGTGAGTGGTGAGCGCGCCGGCGTCCGCTGCCTATGGTGCGGTGAGTGGTGAGTGGTGAGCGCGCCGGCGTCCGCTGCCTATGATGCGGTGAGTGGTGAGTGGTGAGCGCGCCGGCGTCCGCTGCCTATGATGCGGTGAGTGATGAGTGGTGAGCGCGCCGGCGTCCGCTGCCTATGATGCGGTGAGTGATGAGTGGTGAGCGCGCCGGCGTCCGCTGCCTATGATGCGGTGAGTGGTGAGTGGTGAGCGCGCCGGCGTCCGCTGCCTATGATGCGGTGAGTGGTGAGTGGTGAGCGCGCCGGCGTCCGCTGCCTATGATGCGGTGAGTGATGAGTGGTGAGCGCGCCGGCGTCCGCTGCCTATGATGCGGTGAGTGGTGAGTGGTGAGCGCGCCGGCGTCCGCTGCCTATGATGCGGTGAGTGATGAGTGGTGAGCGCGCCGGCGTCCGCTGCCTATGGTGCGGTGAGTGGTGAGTGGTGAGCGCGCCGGCGTCCGCTGCCTATGATGCGGTGAGTGGTGAGTGGTGAGCGCGCCGGCGTCCGCTGC
Source organism: Ashinkailepas kermadecensis (assembly GCA_034440615.1). Taxonomy (NCBI): domain Eukaryota; kingdom Metazoa; phylum Arthropoda; class Thecostraca; family Neolepadidae; genus Ashinkailepas; species Ashinkailepas kermadecensis. Next base: position 234,924 of record JAOTOM010004982.1, read on the forward strand.
CTATGATGCGGTGAGTGATGAGTGGTGAGCGCGCCGGCGTCCGCTGCCTATGATGCGGTGAGTGATGAGTGGTGAGCGCGCCGGCGTCCGCTGCCTATGATGCGGTGAGTGGTGAGTGGTGAGCGCGCCGGCGTCCGCTGCCTATGATGCGGTGAGTGGTGAGTGGTGAGCGCGCCGGCGTCCGCTGCCTATGATGCGGTGAGTGATGAGTGGTGAGCGCGCCGGCGTCCGCTGCCTATGATGCGGTGAGTGGTGAGTGGTGAGCGCGCCGGCGTCCGCTGCCTATGATGCGGTGAGTGATGAGTGGTGAGCGCGCCGGCGTCCGCTGCCTATGGTGCGGTGAGTGGTGAGTGGTGAGCGCGCCGGCGTCCGCTGCCTATGATGCGGTGAGTGGTGAGTGGTGAGCGCGCCGGCGTCCGCTGCCTATGATGCGGTGAGTGGTGAGTGGTGAGCGCGCCGGCGTCCGCTGCCTATGATGCGGTGAGTGGTGAGTGGTGAGCGCGCCGGCGTCCGCTGCCTATGGTGCGGTGAGTGGTGAGTGGTGAGCGCGCCGGCGTCCGCTGCCTATGATGCGGTGAGTGGTGAGTAGTGAGCGCGCCGGCGTCCGCTGCCTATGATGCGGTGAGTGATGAGTGGTGAGCGCGCCGGCGTCCGCTGCCTATGATGCGGTGAGTGATGAGTGGTGAGCGCGCCGGCGTCCGCTGCCTATGATGCGGTGAGTGGTGAGTGGTGAGCGCGCCGGCGTCCGCTGCCTATGATGCGGTGAGTGATGAGTGGTGAGCGCGCCGGCGTCCGCTGCCTATGGTGCGGTGAGTGGTGAGTGGTGAGCGCGCCGGCGTCCGCTGCCTATGATGCGGTGAGTGGTGAGTGGTGAGCGCGCCGGCGTCCGCTGCCTATGATGCGGTGAGTGGTGAGTGGTGAGCGCGCCGGCGTCCGCTGCCTATGATGCGGTGAGTGATGAGTGGTGAGCGCGCCGGCGTCCGCTGCCTATGATGCGGTGAGTGGTGAGTGGTGAGCGCGCCGGCGTCCGCTGCCTATGATGCGGTGAGTGATGAGTGGTGAGCGCGCCGGCGTCCGCTGCCTATGGTGCGGTGAGTGGTGAGTGGTGAGCGCGCCGGCGTCCGCTGCCTATGATGCGGTGAGTGGTGAGTGGTGAGCGCGCCGGCGTCCGCTGCCTATGATGCGGTGAGTGGTGAATGGTGAGCGCGCCGGCGTCCGCTGCCTATGATGCGGTGAGTGGTGAGTGGTGAGCGCGCCGGCGTCCGCTGCCTATGATGCGGTGAGTGATGAGTGGTGAGCGCGCCGGCGTCCGCTGCCTATGATGCGGTGAGTGGTGAGTGGTGAGCGCGCCGGCGTCCGCTGCCTATGATGCGGTGAGTGATGAGTGGTGAGCGCGCCGGCGTCTGCTGCCTATGATGCGGTGAGTGGTGAGTGGTGAGCGCGCCGGCGTCCGCTGCCTATGATGCGGTGAGTGGTGAGTGATGAGCGCGCCGGCGTCCGCTGCCTATGGTGCGGTGAGTGGTGAGTGGTGAGCGCGCCGGCGTCCGCTGCCTATGATGCGGTGAGTGGTGAGTGGTGAGCGCGCCGGCGTCCGCTGCCTATGATGCGGTGAGTGGTGAGTGGTGAGCGCGCCGGCGTCCGCTGCCTATGATGCGGTGAGTGGTGAGTGGTGAGCGCGCCGGCGTCCGCTGCCTATGATGCGGTGAGTGGTGAGTGGTGAGCGCGCCGGCGTCCGCTGCCTATGATGCGGTGAGTGATGAGTGGTGAGCGCGCCGGCGTCCGCTGCCTATGGTGCGGTGAGTGGTGAGTGGTGAGCGCGCCGGCGTCCGCTGCCTATGATGCGGTGAGTGGTGAGTGGTGAGCGCGCCGGCGTCCGCTGCCTATGATGCGGTGAGTGGTGAGTGGTGAGCGCGCCGGCGTCCGCTGCCTATGATGCGGTGAGTGATGAGTGGTGAGCGCGCCGGCGTCCGCTGCCTATGATGCGGTGAGTGGTGAGTGGTGAGCGCGCCGGCGTCCGCTGCCTATGATGCGGTGAGTGATGAGTGGTGAGCGCGCCGGCGTCCGCTGCCTATGGTGCGGTGAGTGGTGAGTGGTGAGCGCGCCGGCGTCCGCTGCCTATGATGCGGTGAGTGGTGAGTGGTGAGCGCGCCGGCGTCCGCTGCCTATGATGCGGTGAGTGGTGAATGGTGAGCGCGCCGGCGTCCGCTGCCTATGATGCGGTGAGTGGTGAGTGGTGAGCGCGCCGGCGTCCGCTGCCTATGATGCGGTGAGTGATGAGTGGTGAGCGCGCCGGCGTCCGCTGCCTATGATGCGGTGAGTGGTGAGTGGTGAGCGCGCCGGCGTCCGCTGCCTATGATGCGGTGAGTGATGAGTGGTGAGCGCGCCGGCGTCTGCTGCCTATGATGCGGTGAGTGGTGAGTGGTGAGCGCGCCGGCGTCCGCTGCCTATGATGCGGTGAGTGGTGAGTGATGAGCGCGCCGGCGTCCGCTGCCTATGGTGCGGTGAGTGGTGAGGTGGTGAGCGCGCCGGCGTCCGCTGCCTATGATGCGGTGAGTGGTGAGTGGTGAGCGCGCCGGCGTCCGCTGCCTATGATGCGGTGAGTGGTGAGTGGTGAGCGCGCCGGCGTCCGCTGCCTATGATGCGGTGAGTGGTGAGTGGTGAGCGCGCCGGCGTCCGCTGCCTATGATGCGGTGAGTGGTGAGTGGTGAGCGCGCCGGCGTCCGCTGCCTATGATGCGGTGAGTGGTGAGTGGTGAGCGCGCCGGCGTCCGCTGCCTATCGCGTATCGCAAGTGGCGTGACTTGGCTAGGCCCTACTGTGTGCTGAACTGAGAGGGTGCCTAACTTTCCTAAGGAGAGAGAGAGAGAGAGAGAGAGAGAGAGAGAGAGAGAGAGAGAGAGAGAGAGAGAGAGAGAGAGAGAGAGAGAGAGAGAGAGAGAGAGAGAGAGAGAGAGAGAGAGAGAGAATCCTTAAAACACAACTCCATAGTCTGTGTTTTAAGGATTCATTTCCCGCGCTGGCATCTTCCACATAGGTAAGAATCGAACATTTTTAAGCGGTACAATAATACATTGCACATGTAGCAAGTAGGTTGGCTGCTACATTACATGTAACAAGTAGGTTGGCTGTGGTTTTATACCGCAGCATTCCATATTGAAGCTAAATTGTATTCCGATATATAGCTGCACATGCATCAGTCTAATCAATATCGCCCACTCTCCCCCCCATCACCAAAAAATACAACTCCCAAGTGTTAGGACTATCTTTGCATGTATTTTCCTGAAGTATTATGTAACAATTTATCCACAAGACCCGCCTCAAGAACGCTTAAGACATACGGATGGATAATTGGTTCCCAAAGATAAATGACCTTGATCATCCAAGCAATGCAAAGATGTAGAACATACTGGTTATGTTCAATTAGTTTTATACTATGAGCTTCAGAAAGTTTGTCGGATATCCACACATTATCAGTGGTCGAACGTTTTGAGGTAATCGCGCCCGACATGATCTAAGTTCGGCATGACATAGATCAACATTTTCTCACAGTAATTTCACATGGATGAAAGCCTGCATCCCAAGTGTCAGCCCCACTACGCCATGTCGCTCATTGACTATTCGCCAAAACCTGACGCGGCAGATGACCCCCGCTTAGAATTGCATTTCCGACCTACAATTTGAACTGAACTCGTGCTGTGACGAGAGGCCATCACAGCCGTGCTATTCCATATCAGTTCATTCGACCTGGTCATGCGGCGAGTTCGCTTAATATATCGAGCATGCGTAAATGAGCTCACTCTATACCAATACTTCCCAACTCATTGAGCACGTTTCCATTTGGTGGGGTTGGGGCGGGAATGGCCGAGTGGTTAGGGCGTCGGACTCTGGACACAAATGTCCCAGGTTCGATGCTCGGAACGCTCAGACATTTTCCAACCCCGCAGCCCACCGGCGAAACAGCGTGGGCGGCGCTGATTAGCAATTGCATAAAGCGCGTCGTGAATCAAACCGAATAAAAAAACATTTAGTGGGTACAACTTAGCATTCACACTCACAGGATTCCCGGCCACCGACATTGGTCAGTGACTCGTGATGAGTCACATAATGTATCCACGTTGTTGTCCACAATCTGCATCTACTTTGTTAAGCGCGGCTTCATCAAGTTGCTCCACTTCACCATTGTCTTGTGTGAAAGCAACGCACGGATTGGTGCACGATTTGACGGAACGGCCAACAACCGTAGATAGACCTAGACTCCTTAAAAAAAAATTTATCCGAGTTCTTGCTGGGGTGGCTTTACGAACCAGGGTTCTATTGCTAACCAAAGCTTGTTGCGTGAACCCTGGCCCACCAGCCGATCCATGAATTCCAGTTCAACGGCAGAATTTTGACCGAAAGTTTAACGTGCCGTCAATGCACCGACACTGCCGCCCGGTAGCTCGCCCCCGGCCTTATCGGGCCAGCTGCCAACTGACCCTCCCAGCCGGGGGCTAAATGCGAGCGCGTTAAGCCACTCGAGCCCTGTGTTGCCAGGACAGGGGAGGCCAGTGCAGGCCAGCGCTCTAACCAACTGAGCTACTGGGCGGTTGCGCATTGACTCACGAATTTTCGCTTGGCACAGATCACGCCTATCCACCCGATTGGAGGCGGCCTAATTTGGCAGAGTACCATTGGTCGCGGATGCGAGAAAAAAGCTGGCTCATCCGCGTTTCGAACCTATGACGTTCCGCGTGCGGCGCGATCGGCAGGGACAGAGTACCAGACCGGTTCCCGACCCTTGATCGGCAGGGACAGAGTACCAGACCGGTTCCCGACCCTTGATCGGCAGGGACAGAGTACCAGACCGGTTCCCGACCCTTGATCGGCAGGGACAGAGTACCAGACCGGTTCCCGACCCTTGATCAGCAGGGACAGAGTATCAGACCGGTTCCCGACCCTTGATCGGCAGGGACAGAGTACGAGACCGGTTCCTGACGCTGGTGCGCGAGGCTGTGGCTGATCCAATCGAGACGATGCAGGGCATTCAGGAGTCAGTATTGTGCGGCTGCTCGGGCAAAATCGTCGATGCGGGAGTGCTGCACCACATACTGCACATGCCACCCGAGCAACGCTTCTTCCTGGCAATTGGTCAGTGCGTCCGCCGGCCGGATTTAAATGCGTATTGTTGTTATGCTCAACTTGCCTTGTTATACTCAACTTAAAAAAGTAATAATTTAGTTCCAATAGTTGTTGGGGAGGCTTTGCAGAATCGGAGTCAATGCTAAGCGCCAGTTAGTTGAACTGCTCCTGAATCCTCCTCCCGACCGGCAAGCTCTAGTTCTATAGCACAATTTCGAGCGAGAGTGTAGCGCACTCACATAGTCGGGCACCGGTGCCTGGTGAACGCGCCCCCCCCCGCCCTCTCTGCCCCACCCCCGACCTTACCTAGCCAGTTGCCAGCTGACCATCCCAGCCAGAGGTGTCAACAGCGAGGACGTGGAGCGACTCGACCCTTTGTGCCAGAACAGACCTTTACATGTCGGTGTTCTATCCAATGAGCTAACCAGGCGGCAATTCACGTTGTTTAGAGTTATTTCGGGCTCGATTTATTGGGGCTCATCCACATTCTGGCGGGATATTTTCGATCCTTGCGACGTGCTGCCCTCCTCACTTCCCATGCCATCAGTCTCAGCCCTTCCAACGCCCGTCTTTCTACTATCAGCCATCTCTCAGCCGCCCTGCTCCTCTCGCACCACTAGCCTCTATCTTCGTGCCCCATCTCACCTCTCGCACCACTAGCCTCTATCTTCGTGCCCCATCTCACCTCTCGCACCACTAGCCTCTATCTTCGTGCCCCATCTCACCTCTCGCGCCACTAGCCTCTATCTTCGTGCCCCATCTGACCTCTCGCACCACTAGCCTCTATCTTCGTGCCCCATCTCACCTCTCGCACCACTAGCCTCTATCTTCGTGCCCCATCTCACCTCTCGCACCACTAGCCTCTATCTTCGTGCCCCATCTCACCTCTCGCGCCACTAGCCTCTATCTTCGTGCCCCATCTCACCGGACACCGTCTGTGCGACAGGTAACCGCCAGAGCGACCTGTTCCCCGACCCGCGTCAACTGACCATTGTCGTCACGTGCGACGGGCCGTCCGTGCAGCTGGCCGTGACGCTGCCGCCGGCCGGCACCGACGTGACGCTGCCGTCGTCACTGCCGACCACCATCTCAGTCGACCTGACCATTGCCGTCGGCCTGATGGACTGGCCGCGCCGCGCCGACTTCCCGGACAGGGTGCCGCTGCACCACCCTGACGCCATGCTCTACCACCGATCCGCCTCCAAGGTAGTGGCACTGGCCGCATGTAGTGTGCACACAGCGGACGAGTGAGCTCACTCGGCATCTCCACCGCCACAGACTAGTTGCTTGTGCATGGTTAACACGCGCCCTGGAGGGCCTCTGAAAACTACGCGCACTGGAGGGGGGGGGGGGCGGACTCCGCCCCCTAAGATCTCGGCACCTATTACGGCTGGAGTAACGAAATTGTCAGGGTGGATGGGTATGGCAGTTAACTCTATTGCGTGCAAATTTCATGACCTTAGGTCGATATCTTCAAGGTCAAATGAGGTCACATATGTCACAATTTGCTTGTTTTGCGTGGCTTGGCTTGTCATTGTTATGGATCGCTGTGATTGTGTTTAAATGTTCCAAAATGGGCATCAATGATGTTTTGGACATGGCTAACGATTCAATACAGATGCTAGATCCGGCATTTGACCTTAGGTCGCCTATATATCAGCACTTTATCAGGTCAGTTACCTGTTCCGGTTATCGGAACCAGGTCCGCCCGCCCGACTGCTCCGTCGGGCGGCTCGGCGTAATCGGCTTCGCGAATAAAATAGTGAAGTACATGAATGAAGTATGGAAACGCTTAGGTACACAATGGCAAACAATAGTTTTCAGGATGTGTAGGGAGTAACATGCAAAATAACATCAATCGCATGACAGTCATTTGCATTGATGACAACATTCCAGTTGACCAAGTTTGGTTCCATTAACCTGTCATGAACTTGACCTGACTTGACCACGGCGACCTAGTATGACCTTGATACTATATAGCATAATAATATACATCAAACAAGTCGCTAGTGTTGCCTTGACTACTTTCCTTTTGCCAATATACAGGAAGCGCATCAGCGCCAATTTTTTTGTCTGGCGCTTCGAAATACTTTGATTTTAACGGCTTCTAACTCGAAAAAAAGAACAAATTGCCCGATTTCCGTTTCTCTTGCTTTAAACGATGCGCCATACATTTCTAAGCGGGTACGCAAAAAATGGCGTTTATCGACCAGTAAAATCGGGAATTATGTACGAAAAAACGGAGGGGTTGGCGGATTTCGTCCCCCCCCCCCCTCCAGTGCGCGTGTTAAGTTATCGATAGAACCAACCGCCCGGTTTTGAGTGGAACAGAACTCGTAGGGAAACGGTATTTACCTCCATGCAACTGGAAATGGATTGGCTTCTTCGTAAATTTTGCCACACTCAACAATTGGAGTACTTTCGGCTTCAGAAGCACCTTAACAATTATTTTTCTGAAATGCGGTGAGTTTTCGAGCAGATAAAAAATATATTGTTCAGATCGAGCTGTTGAGCAAGGGCACGAGCGTCCCAGTCACCTAGATCTGCCAGGGCCCACTTTCCCGAGCTGGTGCATTACCTAGAAGCTGTCACGGCTTGGTGTGTACCTGGACCCGTCGCCAGTAGACTGGTACTGTCACGGCTTGGTGTGTACCTGGACCCGTCGCCAGTGGACTGGTACTGTCACGGCTTGGTGTGTAATCTGTACCCGTCGCCAGTAGACTGGTACTGTCACGGCTTGGTGTGTACCTGGGTCCGTCGCCAGTGGACTGGTACTGTCATGGCTTGGTGTGTACCTGTACCCGTTGCCAGTGGACTGGTACTGTCACGGCTTGGTGTGTACCTGGGCCCGTCGCCAGTGGACTGGTACTGTCACGGCTTGGTGTGTACCTGTACCCGTGCGTGGACTGGTACTGTACGACTTGGTGTGTACCTGTACCCGTTGCCAGTGGACTGGTACTGTCACGGCTTGGTGTGTACCTGGGCCCGTCGCCAGTGGACTGGTACTGTCACGGCTTGGTATGCACGTGGACCTGTTACCAGTGGATCTGCGCTGTCACGACTTGGTATGCACGTGGGCCCGTTACCAATGGATCTGCGTTCTGCCGCTTTTTTTTTGCGTACCACACGCCACCAACTCCACCCTCAGCTATTGTTCGCTGATGATGGTGACATCCTTTCGGCAGCCGTTTGGCAGTTCTCCTGCGGCTAAAAGAGATGATCAGCCGCGTTCCATCTGGTGTGTGCTGTTTAGCATCGGTTTTCAGCAGCTTAAGATTGGTTGGCATCAGTGATGACTGGAAATGACCCATGTGACGCGTCCCATCACCCAAGGCCACAGCGAGCACCAGGTGGCAAGGGTATCGGTGTAGAGCACCAGGTGGCTGGGATGTCGGTATGTACCGTGTGTATAAATAATGGAGATACCGCCATTGATTTGCTAAGTGATGCTACCTATTCCTGGAGCGGACATGACAAACGAATCGATTGAGATGGCGGCTAATTTGACGTCGGTATGAGACATTACAGTCGAATTGGTTAGCACAGCTCCATGCATGTTATGGCCCCTTTTTTAAAGGCAGGCATATCCTACACCAAGGAGCGATGGTTCAGGGGACCGTGTGGTCGTCGAGTGGCCGCCATCTGGCTGACACGTGACTGATGTTGTGTTTCTTGGTGTGCCGCACGCATTCACACCACGGGAACACACGGTCCAGCATTGTCACACCACGGAAACACACGGTCCAGCATTGTCACACCACGGGAACACACGGTTCAACACTGTCACACCACTAGAACACACGGCCCAACACTGTCACACCACGGGACACCGGCCCAACATGTCACCCACTGGCACCGGCACACACTGGAACCGGTCCGCATGTCACACCATGGGTCCCGGCCAATACTTCACTCGGGAACACACGGCCGAACACAGTCACACCCGGGACATGGCCCACGTTGTCTACCACTGGAACACACGGCCCACATGTCACACCACGGGAACACACGGTCCGCATTGTCACACCACGGAAACACACGGTCCGCATGTCACACCACGGGAACACACGGTTCAACACTGTCACACCACTAGAACACACGGCCCAACACTGTCCCCCGGGACACACGGCCCACACTGTCCCACTGGAACCCGGCCCTGCCACCACTGGAACACACGGTCCAGCACTGTCACACCATGGGTACACACGGCCAAATACTATCACACTACGGGAACACACGGCCGAACACAGTCACACCACGGGAACACAAGGCCCAACATTGTCATACCACTGGAACACACGGCCCAACAATGTCACACCACGGGAACACACGGCCCAGCACTGTCACACCACGGGAACACACGGCCCAACACTATCACACCACGGGAACACACGGCCGAACACAGTCACATCATGCGAACACACAGTCCAACACTGTCACACCACGGGAACACACGGTCCAATACTGCCACACCACGGGAACACACGGTCCAGCACTGCCACACCGCGTTATATTCCACTCATACAGACCCAGCCGTACTCGCAAGCCAGCTCACTATGCACAAACGTGGTGCCCACCTAGCCGACTCACCATACACAAACATGGTGATCACCGATCCAACTCACCATACACAAACATGTTGACCACCTAGGCAACTCACCATATACAAATGTGGTGACCACTTAGGCAACTCACCATACACAAACATGGTGACCACCTAGGCAACTCACCATACACAAACGTGGTGTCCACCTAGCCAGCTGTAAACGGTAGTCGCAGCGAACAAGTTATACATGAATGCCTCTACCTAGTAGGTCACCGCTTACACCGAATTGTTGGGATCGACGTACTTAAATTCACGTACACACATCATGCAGACGCCATGTGGTCGCCATGTGGTCGTCTTGTGGTCGCCTTGTGGTCGCCTTTTGGTCGCCATGTGGTCGCTGTGTAGCACCACGTGGTCTTCAGTTAGCGGTTATGATCCCTGCAATATCGCTGTGTGGTGGCCATGTGACAGACATGTGGTCACCACGCCATCGTCACGTGGTCATACTATGGCCGTCATGTGGTCACCACGCCATCGTCACGTGGTCATACTATGGCCGTCATGTGGTCACCACGCCATCGTCACGTGGTCATACTATGGCCGTCATGTGGTCACCGCGTCATCGTCACGTAGTCATACTATGGCAGTCATGTGGTCACCACGCCATCGTCACGTGGTCATACTATGGCCGTCATGTGGTCACCACGCCATCGTCACGTGGTCATACTATGGCCGTCATGTGGTCACCGCGTCATCGTCACGTGGTCATACTATGGCAGTCATGTGGTCACCACGCCATCGTCACGTGGTCATACTATGGCCGTCATGTGGTCACCACGCCATCGTCACGTGGTCATACTATGGCCGTCATGTGGTCACCACGCCATCGTCACGTGGTCATACTATGGTCGTCATGTGGTCACCACGCCATCGTAACGTGGTCATACTATGACCGTCATGTGGTCACCGCGTCATCGTCACGTGGTCATACTATGGCAGTCATGTGGTCACCACGCCATCGTCACGTGGTCATACTATGGTCGTCATGTGGTCACCACGCCATCGTCACGTGGTCATACTATGGTCGTCATGTGGTCACCACGCCATCGTCACGTGGTCATACTATGGTCGACATGTGGTCACCACGCCATCGTCACGTGGTCATACTATGGCAGTCATGTGGTCACCACGTCATCGTCACGTGGTCATACTATGGCCGTCATGTGGTCACCACGCCATCGTCACGTGGTCATACTATGGTCGTCATGTGGTCACCACGCCATCGTCACGTGGTCATACTATGGCCGTCATGTGGTCACCACGCCATCGTCACGTGGTCATACTATGGCCGTCATGTGGTCACCACGCCATCGTCACGTGGTAATACTATGGCAGTCATGTGGTCACCATGCCATCGTCACGTGGTCATACTATGGTCGTCATGTGGTCACCACGCCATCGTACGTGGTCATACTATGGCAGTCATGTGGTCACCACGTCATCGTCACGTGGTCATACTATGGCCGTCATGTGGTCACCACACCATCGTCACGTGGTCATACTATGGTCGTCATGTGGTCACCACGCCATCGTCACGTGGTCATACTATGGCCGTCATGTGGTCACCACGCCATCGTCACGTGGTCATACTATGGTCGTCATGTGGTCACCACGCCATCGTCACGTGGTCACACTATGGCCGTCATGTGGTCACCATGCCATCGTCACGTGGTCATACTATGGCCGTCATGTGGTCACCACGCCATCGTCACGTGGTCATACTATGGTCGTCATGTGGTCACCACGCCATCGTCACGTGGTCATACTATGGCAGTCATGTGGTCACCACGCCATCGTCACGTGGTCATACTATGGTCGTCATGTGGTCACCACGCCATCGTCACGTGGTAATACTATGGCAGTCATGTGGTCACCACGCCATCGTCACGTGGTCATACTATGGTCGTCATGTGGTCACCACGCCATCGTCACGTGGTCATACTATGGTCGTCATGTGGTCACCACGCCATCGCCACGTGGTCATACTATGGCAGTCATGTGGTCACCACGCCATCGTCACGTGGTCATACTATGGTCGTCATGTGGTCACCACGTCATCGTCACGTGGTCATACTATGGCAGTCATGTGGTCACCACGTCATCGTCACGTGGTCATACTATGGCCGTCATGTGGTCACCACGTCATCGTCACGTGGTAATACTATGGCCGTCATGTGGTCACCACGCCATCGTAACGTGGTCATACTATGGCCGTCATGTGGTCACCACGCCATCGTCACGTGGTAATACTATGGCCGTCATGTGGTCACCACGCCATCGTAACGTGGTCATACTATGGCCGTCATGTTGTCACCACGCCATCGTAACGTGGTCATAATATGGCCGTCATGTGGTCACCACGCCATCGTCACGTGGTAATACTATGGCAGTCATGTGGTCACCATGCCATCGTCACGTGGTCATACTATGGCAGTCATGTGGTCACCACGCCATCGTCACGTGGTCATACTATGGCCGTCATGTGGTCACCACGCCATCGTCACGTGGTCATACTATGGCCGTCATGTGGTCACCACGCCATCGTAACGTGGTCATACTATGGCAGTCATGTGGTCACCACGTCATCGTCACGTGGTCATACTATGGCCGTCATGTTGTCACCACGCCATCGTAACGTGGTCATAATATGGCCGTCATGTGGTCACCACGCCATCGTCACGTGGTCATACTATGGCCGTCATGTTGTCACCACGCCATCGTCACGTGGTCATACTATGGTCGTCATGTGGTCACCACGCCATCGTCACGTGGTCATACTATGGCCGTCATGTGGTCACCACGCCATCGTAACGTGGTCATAATATGGCCGTCATGTGGTCACCACGCCATCGTCACGTGGTCATACTATGGCCGTCATGTGGTCACCACGCCATCGTAACGTGGTCATACTATGGCAGTCATGTGGTCACCACGCCATCGTCACGTGGTCATACTATGGCCGTCATGTGGTCACCACGCCATCGTCACGTGGTCATACTATGGTCGTCATGTGGTCACCACGCCATCGTCACGTGGTCATACTATGGTCGTCATGTGGTCACCACGCCATCGTAACGTGGTCATAATATGGCCGTCATGTGGTCACCACGCCATCGTAACGTGGTAATACTATGGCCGTCATGTGGTCACCACGCCATCGTAACGTGGTCATACTATGGTCGTCATGTGGTCACCACGCCATCGTCACGTGGTCATACTATGGCCGTCATGTGGTCACCACGCCATCGTAACGTGGTCATAATATGACCGTCATGTGGTCACCACGTCATCGTAACGTGGTATTACTTTGGCAGTCATGTGGTCACCACGCCATCGTCACGTGGTCATACTATGGTCGTCATGTGGTCACCACGCCATCGTCACGTGGTCATACTATGGCAGTCATGTGGTCACCACGCCATCGTAACGTGGTCATACTATGGTCGTCATGTGGTCACCACGTCTACGCCATGTGCCCATAACATGCCGGCCATGTGGTCGCATGAGGTTGTTCTCTGACTACCATGTGTCCTCCATGTGATCACCATGTCGACAGCCATGTGACGTCATGTTGCGGCGGCCGCAGGGGTTCTACATGGTGCCGACGGAGCCGCACTGGTGTCACCAGTGTCCGTGTCGCAGCACGGCGTGGCGGGTCAGCATGTCGACCAGCGAGATGGAGATGACCACCCACTACTCGCACGACTCGGCGCCTGCCACCGTGCTGCGCGTGCTCAAGATCATCAAGTGTCAGCTGAGCGAGCCAGAGACGCTGCTGAATCTGAGCTTGCTGCACACAGGGGTTAAGGTCAGGCTAAGTGTCACACATCGGGGGCAAGGTGAGGTGTGTTCGGATATCGATGTCTCGGTGAGGCTGCGCGTCGAAGATTCAGGTCAAGGTGAGGTCACGTGTCGAGCATCTGATGTCAGTGTTAAGTCGCACGTCGCACAGTCGAGTTCAAGGTCACATCACGTACCGCACATGCAGTTAACAGTTGCATTACTTGGGTAGGCAGAGTTCAAGTGCAAGATGTCCTCCCATATACTAGGGATGACAATTGACAAAAGCCTAATAGGACGTATCCTCGTCTGCCTTAGGAAGTGTTCCCAGCAGCGGCCTGCATAGCGTTTGATACCGTGAATCGTGATGATCACCTAGCGACTGCCCAGTATAACGGTGTGGTGGGACCAAGCTGCAATGTCTCTTGTTGACAGAGTCAGTATGTTTTGTGTAGATGTGACATTTTCCTGACTTGATGGCGCGATTGTTTCCCTGTATCCAAATGATGTGTCCACCCGAATCTGCAATACCAATGCAGGTGGTACAAGGGACGGACATTCACACCAATAACATGCTTAGCGAGTGCTTAGCGGACGCATTCGTAATAATTACCTCACTTTTCCCGAGTGTAGAGGATTCCGACCCCAAAGCGGTCCAAAACGGCGCGTGGTAACTAAATGAAACGAGGACAAGCCTGTTGCTGGTGGATGAACTTCGCTACTGAAACCCGATTCATTGATGTTACTTCCCGCTAATTCCGGGGCCATAGCTCCTGGAATTTTTCGATGTTCCCAATGATAGCGCTGTCAGATTTTTGTTGCTCTGATGCGACTATCTGACATGACCATGGTCACTGAATATAATCAAAGATATGGGGAGCTACTCTCGTGGCCCGAATTTTATGCTTTGAGTTGCTGGTTGACCTAGGCTGTGAAAAGGTCCGACGCTGGCATACATCGAGATTCCGTCAAAAACCAGACTAGAGCAAACATTCAAGAATCAGGATCTAGATCGTTTTCAGTTACAACCTATCGCCCAAATATAAGTGATGTTCTGTTATATGTATTAGCAGAGTTTCCTTGTACCTTGCGGTGCCGACAACGTAGATACCATTTCTCACGTTGGGGCATGTATGACGCGGCGTATGATGACACATACCCACAACCTTGTCAATCTTGTCCCCCACCCCTTTTTCATCAACGGTATCGTATTCGCAACTTTTATGATTCTATCAATGTTCGCACGCTGCTTGTAGGTGCGCATGTGAGTGCTGAAGCTATCCTATATTGATGCCAAATCACCAGTCCAATTAGGGGATGTTTATCGATCGTGCTCATAGAAGCCGACAGCATTGATCAATGACTTGCAGCATCTGCTGTCGGCAATGATATTTTACAGTTTCAAATTCGTGAGACAGGAGTATTTATAACCGGTCCAAGTTCGAATTGTGGCTGGGATCCTCAGCCACTGGTAAAAGGAACACAACTCAGCAGTATTCCCGAACATGTTACGTGCTATATAGTTCCACGTAGGGCTGATAAGTTACATTTATTACACCATTCACCGTTATTAAAATCCAGAGAAAACTTCAAATCGATACCTTACTCACATTTTCCCGCATCGTCAATGGCTGCTGACGAGTCGTTGGTCCACCAAGAACCAAGTTACCTTCTTATATTCGTAAGTTGGGTTCCCGCGCATCGCCCAAGGAGGAGGGAGAGGAGCGGGAAGGTACTCGGTTGGCGATCTCCGTCATCTTCTTACCTCACCCCCCCACCCCGTCTCCTCCGGTCTTTTGTTATAGCTTACCGTGAGCGGTTCCTCCGTTTCATGGTAGGTCGTAAGACACATGTTATGTCTATCATGCGCTTGGTTTTACGGGAAACGTATTGCGAAAAACAAACGATTTCACTGTGGATATGACGCAAAGGAACAAATGAACGATCTCGCTGAAGCATCATGTCGAACAACTTCACCATCCAATGAGCGGAGGTGCGAGCACGCATTATCCATTGGGTGTGGTAGGGGATTTTAAGTCGCCTCTTGTCATGCAAGGCTATTTTAAGTTAGATCCGAAGACACAATTGGTGTGATGTAATGACCACGGACCTAGTGTTAAATCCACATAAGCGTGCTGGACGCCCTCCTCCAAAGTGTCTAGTCATGCCTGTACCAATGCACCATTCGCACTCCTCAGGACCTGCTGACGTGTGTCAACACATACATGTTGAAGACGCTGTTCTTCTTCGAGCTCGAGTCGGACGGCGACATCTCGACGTGGGGCCTCGGCTCAGTAGCGCGCCACGTGCTACGCATTCTTGATGCACTTCTGAAGGCGTTGCGCTCCCGCAACCTGCGCAGCTACTTTTTCCCTCACCATAACGTGGTGCTACGTAAGGACTCCAATCCTGCCGACTACGATATCGACGCTGACGTACTGGAGAGGTTCCTGAGGTACCTGTACACATCGACCATCACTGAAGACTTGCTCCCCAAGGTAGGCAAAGAGGTTGGTGTGGTCCCGTACGATTTCACCACCCGTACGATTTCACCACCACAGAGGAGGTCCTTCCGAGGAAGGTGCCGTGGGTCGTGCGGCTCCTGTGTGTCTCTACCGTCACAGACGGCCCACCCAGATGGATGAGGAGGCTCGTGCGGGTCCTATGCGTGTCTGTCGTCACAGAGAAGGCGCCCTCTGATAGGTGGGGAGGCTGGTGCGCTTCCTGTGCGTCTTGACCGCCAAAGAGGATGTTCCCTCTCAGGTCGTTTGGGAGTCTCGTGCAGTCCCTGTCGTCCCCATCGTCGCAGACCAGGTGTCGTCCGATGTAGGTGGAGAGGCTCGTTCGGACCCTGTGCATCTCCACTGTCACAGATAAGATGTCTCCCCATGTAGCCGATGATGGTCCTGTTACTGCAATGCCCCTATACATGTAGCATGCGAGTTCCGTCGACTGAGGTCAATGGAAGAGTTCTTCGGTCCTTGACGGTCTCTTACCTTGGCTGTCTGGGTCAGTGGACGAAGATGTGGCTGGACTTTGTTGGAGCGGTTAAAAATTGTGACCGATCCATATTTTTCTTCATGACATGAGATGACCCGTAGCTGAACCGACATGGTAGATGGATGTTCGCTTTACGGCCAGCTTGCGATGCTGATCCAGAGCCATGTGGTAGTGGCCGATGGACATGGGTGACGACATGGCAGACTTGGACCACATGGCCTGCACTCAGAGGATCCGTGTCATTGGACTATGAAGCCATCATCTACTTTCAGGTTCTAGGAAGAAACCTGGTCGTGGAACAGATACGAAATTGCCTGACTCAGCTATCGGGAGGATTATAACCACGGAATGACCCGGAAAACCTGACCTCATGCGTCTGAGTGGACTTGGTCTGACCTCATACTCATGCTATCAGTTCACTATGACTTAACATGATCAGCGACGAAGTGGTGGCGGCATGTCAGCCTAATCCGTTTTGACCTGACGTGACCCTAGATGCTCGACCGTCGTTGGCTGGATACGTACCGGCGCAAGGTGCACATGGAGAAGAGGCTGATCGATGCGTGACTGCTTCTCTTGAGTCATCAACGGAAGAATCAGACCCACGACCATTTCAGCCCGCCTCAGGTCAGTGATATACTGTAGATGTGCTTGAGCTGGGGCGGGGGGGGCATTTCTGTCCTCCCAAGGGAAGGGCAGTGCGCCGCTGTAACCATCTCCTCCAGAGTGTGTGAAGCTTGTGGTACCTATGTGCACTGTTTCACTGTCGGTGCGGGGTGCTTATTTCAAATAAAAAACTGAACCTCATTACGAAGGAAAATGTAAGTGCAAACAATTAGGAAAGCACTTCGGTCACCGAACCTTTCCTTTCTAGGATAGAGATTTGATTCGGACTTGATGTAATCAAGAATTACTGGGCTCCGGCTTTCGTCATTCCCGAAGAACACGCGATATTAATATGAAAAGGATTTCACTTTGGGCATTAAGTAAGGGACAAAGGGGGATATATATATATATATATATATATATATATATATATATATATATATATATATATATATATATATATATATATATATATATATATATATATATATATATATAAATATATACACCTTTATTTTCGATATCAGTATGTACCTCTAGTCGTACCGACGCAATATATTACACCAGTTTTTGCAGTTCCTGCTAAGATCGTCAACCCAAGGTCAGTCATGAAATGCTGTTCCCGCGAATGGAAGCATTATGCACTTGATGACTAATTTACCTTACGTGGTGGTGCATCAGACCACTCATTGGTCGCTTTCGCATGTTCTTTACCACACGGATAAAAACACATTTCCAAGTTCACAGATGCAATGATCAGCTCTTCCTTTAGTTCATCCACAAAGTCATATAGTATTTCATCTGCAGTGCACCATACTGATGAATACCTACCGCAGGTGGCCTACCTGGACATCCTGCTGCAGACGGTGGCGCAGTCGGGTGGCCAAACGGCGAAGCTGTTCGGCGTTGAGGACAAGGAACAAAACGACGGGGTGAGTGTGCTGACATATGCGGTGACAATCGCATCGAGCCCAAAAGTTGGTCGGAGGTGACGATCACCGGCAGGGTAGACTAGCGAAGTTCCCGGCCTCGAACACAAGCTAGAAGTTGTGCCCATGCGCTCACCTCAGTGAGATGACTCAGGCACAGGGTGAGAGTCGATGAGGGCAAGATCCCCATGAATTGCCCGGCCTGCTGATCCCCATATTTGTCCTGTTTGCATCGACTCAGTTTAGTTCAGTCCCGGATTGATGCACCAGACGGTTCTCACCCCAAGGCTGCGTTATATCTAACCTGCAACGTATGCTGCACATGATGGTTATCACCCTACGTATATGCTATATCTGCCCTGCAACGTATGCTGCACCTGACGGTTCTCACCCCAAGTGTGCGTTATATCTGACCCGTAACGTGTGCCACGCCTGACGGTTCTCACCCCAAGCCTACGTTACATCCGCCCGTAACGTGTGCCACGCCTGACGGTTCTCACCCCCAGCCTACGTTACATCCGCCCGTAACGTGTGCCACGCCTGACGGTTCTCACCCCAAGCCTACGTTACATCCGCCCGTAACGTGTGCCACGCCTGACGGTTCTCACCCCCAGCCTACGTTACATCCGCCCGTAACGTGTGCCACGCCTGACGGTTCTCACCCCCAGCCTACGTTACATCCACCCGTAATGTGTGCCACGCCTGACGGTTCTCACCCCAAGCCTACGTTACATCCGCCCGTAACGTGTGCCACGCCTGACGGTTCTCACCCCCAGCCTACGTTACATCCACCCGTAATGTGTGCCCGCCTGACGGTTCTCACCCCAGCCTACGTTACATCCACCCGTAATGTGTGCCACGCCTGACGGTTCTCACCCCCAGCCTACGTTACATCCACCCGTAATGTGTGCCACGCCTGACGGTTCTCACCCCAAGCCTACGTTACATCCACCCGTAACGTGTGCCACGCCTGACGGTTCTCACCCCCAGCCTACGTTACATCCACCCGTAATGTGTGCCACGCCTGACGGTTCTCACCCCCAGCCTACGTTACATCCACCCGTAATGTGTGCCACGCCTGACGGTTCTCACCCCAGCCTACGTTACATCCGCCCGTAATGTGTGCCACGCCTGACGGTTCCCACCACACGTCCACACGAGCGCCGACCTGCCGCAGACACCGCTGAACCTGAAGCAAGCGCTGCGCCCGATCGTACGCCAGCTGTTCCCGGCTCACAGCCTGCCGCACTGCTCGCGCCGCCTGCCGACCGCGCCCTCCGAGGCCGTGCCGCCGCCGGCGCAACACGGGCCGCCCGGCTGCCTGCTGATGCGCGCGTTCAGAATGCTGGCCGAGCAGACGCAGAGCCGGCGGCAGGTGGCCGGCTGGCTGAGTCGGCTGTACGAAGCGGCGGCGCTCGGCGGATCCCAGCTGGACGAGCGACTCGCCAGGCGCGAGCTGCTGCAGCTCGATCAGATGGCGGAGTTCGCCGCCGCCGCCTGCTCTCAGGTCAGGTGGCGCTGTCCGGCCATGCCGGTCCCCCCCCCCCACGCCCGCCCCGCGGAGAGTGCGTACACTGGTATGATGCGACGTCATCGGTGAGCCGACAGTTGCACAGGCTGGGTGGCTGCTTTCTTCGAAGCCACCCAGTCAAACAATATGACCTGAGTTCACACCCGGTAAGCCGCGAGGCTATAGCGACGTTACTGACCTGGGACACGCCCTTGAAGATGTCCCTGATAACCTGATGCGGCGTGTTATACCTTGACGCGCGTGCATCTCGTTCACTTGACGTGACTTCACATCTCCCGAGATCAATTAATCGAGAGGTCGAGTAAGGTCCAATGACAGATGCGCTTCCCATAGAAACGGAACTTCAGTAGTTCCTGACCCACAAGGACCGCGAGGACCTGCACCGACATGGTCAGCTGAAATAACCGATTTGCCGACTTCGTCAGCACTCTCCTGTTATGCTGAACGTTGAAGATTGTAAAACGCTCTGACCATGGCCTGGTGTGTCTTGTGAAGCGCTCATTTCTTCCTTGCTGGTAAGGGTGCAGGTGTTGCTCCTCTTTGTCTCCTCTTGTGCACGTTTGGCGTCAGACGCAATGTTAATGCGGACATCGGGGGGATCTCCAATAAAGAAAGGAAACAGGTAGGTTCCTAATGCAATTCAAGAACTCTGAAATATGCGCATGCGATAAGCGCGCCCGGATGCTCACTAGTGTGTACGCAAGGAATATAGCTGCAATTTATGAGACTCGGTCTCCATAAAATATAATGCGAAGTTCATTGATTAAAGTTAGTCTACCTTCATATTTCAGTTCCATTACCACTTACACTGATATATTTTACATATTGGTACTTTGGGAATAGTCTTCTGAGACTATATTCTGGTAAGCATACACCACTGGCGCACGGGCCGCCGACGGCGTCGGCCGCGGCTCGCTGCCGACCGACCGCCATGGATGGTGGTCGACCCCGGAACTTTCCCTGAAAGATAATGGGCCCGAACGCCGAAATTACAGGCATACTTTTATATTTCAAGCAATGAGCAATGTGCCTGGCATGGTTTCCACCACCATTGTAGTTGAGGCCGACATGTTCCATCGATGTTGTTTAAGAACATTACGCTTATGGGCGTTGAATAGAAAGAATGCATCTACAACAGTGAATTTCTGGTACACAATTTTGGCGTGGCAGAGCCGATGTTGCTTGGTATTGATCAAGGCTGAAACTGTATTTTTTTCTCATGCCGCCGCTCGGCGGCCCTACGGATCCTCTGGGCAGCTAATGTCGGCGCTTGAAGTGCATCGAGCCATGCCAAAACCTCAATAATAGCTGAAAGATTCATGTCAAAAGTTTAAAAATTACAGCAGTAGATGTTCATAACAGTAATCGAGTGTGGCAACAGAAGGCAGCTCATTTCAAGCCGGTTTATTTGAGACCATGGAAAATTATTTTGGTAATATAGAACATCTGATATACGATTAAAATCAATACAATGTGTTATTTATGGAAACAAATCATGGAATTGAGTTTAAAAAAATGACAGGGTCAAAACTTCATGGAAGTTATTCAAGGTGATCTCAAAATGTAGCACGTTCAATTTTCGCTTAGTTAAGAACATTGGAAATTGTCAGCGCATCACACAGAATATGTATGACTCGTTTTATAACAAGAAGTTGTGTGACCATTTGCTTCCATTTGATTTTGAGGACAAAGTGACAGGGTGAAATGATTTGATAATAGAACGAACTACACATCATAAGAGAGCTTGTTTCAATGTTGCTCAAATTTGACCATTGAAAATTACTTGCACCTCCTCTAGAAACTAGAACATAGCTTTAAACATAGCGAAGTCCACTGTGGTGGTGTTCCTTCACAAACCCGCCACCAGAGCGGTGCCACCGGTATTATGTCCGCTCCTGACACCTAGCGATCTTTTCTCTGTCAAGGTGAGCTGCGCTGACGTCAAGGTGAGTTCCTAGCGCTGGTTGGTGCATGACAACCCTGCCCTACCTCTGCATCAGCCGGCCAGTGTGCGACCTCAATTGACCTCGGTTGATCTCCGTTGACCTCAGGTGGAAGACGCCGTGCCGGATCTGAACCGGCGCGCTCTGCTGGGACAGAACTGGGCCGCCGAGCTGCTGCAGCTGGCCACACAGATGGGCGCCATCCGCCTGGTGTTCACCCCCGAGAGGGGTAGCACGGTCAGCTGCATGGTGCGGCCTCCGCGCGTCAATACCCCGCCCTTGGCCAGACCAAGTGAGTGCGATGACAACACGCAAGCTAACCGAGCCGGCTGCAGTCTGGATCTGCGAGCAGCAAGCCAATGAGAATTCCATTGTTGGAATTGAAAATGTTGTGTTGTCCATTCCAATCTAGTCAAATCAAGCTATATCATGTAAATATCCATGTAACTCGGATATGCGAATGCTGCATTTTGAAAATGTACGGTAGGCTTGTAATAACATCACAAGAGCAGATGACATTACGATCTATATTTGTGTTTACTAATTCCCAGTGTAGATGCTTACAGCTGTCACCAGACTGGATGACCTGAAACTCCGCCTGCTTCCTCCCGAAACCTTTGACAGGCGGTTCGTCCGCGCCGTCACACAACGTTAGCGCACCTCGTATTTCCTCACCGGATCCTCGCCGCTGCGGAGATGGCCGCCTGCCGCTTGATGGCCGCCTGCCCCTGCAGGGGAGGATCTGGAGACGCAGCTGGAGTTCCTCGTGCAGGGCGCTGATGTGGAGGACAAGAGCCTTCCACCAGCGCGCACTGTGCACTGCAAGCTACAGCACGCCAACCCGATCAGGTTTGCCATGGTGGACCACCTCTGCCCCTTCCACCTCTCTCACAGCTTCCCTCACTAGCTGCAACACGCCAATCCGATCACGTTCATCACGGCGGCCCGGGGCCCGGCCCACTCCTCCTTAGTGACCAAAATTACACCAGACGAAAAAAAAATTGCGAAATTTGCAACGCATAAAGCGACAAATTGTCTGCGCGCTTCGCGCGCCAATAGTAGTGTTGTGTCACATGCTTTGTATCTGTTCCGTCGCAGTTTTTGGAGTGCGGGCGGGTGAGGGCGGGCCACCTCCTAAACAAATCTTGGCTACGCCCCTTGCTAACGCTCTAACCAACTGAGCTATCGAGGCTGCTCCTTCCGGCCGGGAGGGTCAGTTCTGGCATCGGATGAATCAAGGTCAGTTCTGGCATCAGATGAGCCAAGGTCAGTGCTGGCATCAGATGAGTCAAGGTCAGTTCTGGCATCAGATGAGCCAAGGTCAGTACTGGCATCAGATGAGCCAAGGTCAGTGCTGGCATCAGATGAGCCAAGGTCAGTGCTGGCATCAGATGAGCCAAGGTCAGTGCTGGCATCAGATGAGCCAAGGTCAGTGCTGGCATCAGATGAGCCAAGGTCAGTGCTGGCATGAGATGAGCCAAGGTCAGTGCTGGCATGAGATGAGCCAAAGTCAGTGCTGGCATGAGATGAGCCAAAGTCAGTGCTGGCATGAGATGAGCCAAAGTCAGTCTCAGGGTCAGTTTCAGTATCGGGATCCGGCTGGTGATGAAGCTGAGGCCATTGACGCACTTTTTCACTCACGTGTAATTACCATGCGTACATTTACGCGATTACGAATGCGAACCTTTGTCCATGGCCCATTTTAGCATGCTAACTGGGGTCTCGCCCCCTCCCACAAGTATTCGCACATATCTCCATTTGTAAGAACAATTTGCGGTTTAGACGAAATTATCCGTTATCGTGTATATTTTGGCGCCGTTGCCACCCTCGTGAACATTTCTTAAAATACGCCCTGCTCCTCTTCCGATTCCTCTCTAGGAGCATGGGATCTTGCCACCATTCGATTTGAGGGGATAGATCGCCCTCAATTCTGAAGTTCGGAACATCTACGGGCGGTGCATGAAAAGAATGAACCTAAACACCCCAATATTCCTTCAACCGTCTTGTCGAATGGCGAAGTCCATGTTCAGGGGTATTTTCTTTCCACGTATCTTTGACGCGACCTTTGTCCACTCGTGCTGAACTCCACCGCATCCTACGATTTCCAAATCTAGCATGGAACTATGCAGAGCTCGGATAGGTATAACATCCGTATATGGACACTGGTGGAGAATTACAGATATTTTTTTAGTGCTTTTCAGTTGATTACCAACAGGGCCTGAACACTTCCAGCGACACTTTCACATGGTGTTCCATGATAAGTCTTGGTGGTGCATAGGCACCCCCAATGAGGTGCAATTCACCACCCATGCGTATGGACCCATAGCATCAATGAGCTTTAAGCCTTTCAGGCCATTCGTGTTGCCGCATCTCTGCTGAACTTCCTACCTGGCGTCCGTTGTTGTACATATGATTTCTGCGCCGTGTTGATAGATGTCACATCTGTCTACTGACGGCGATTCCAGGACAAATGTACGTAAGGACAAATTTACGTATGGCAGATGTACGTAAGCAAGTATGCGTAAGCAAATGTACGTATGCGTAAAAGTACGTATGGCAGATGTACGTAAGCGCAGATGTACGAAAGCGCATGAGTACGTATGGCAGATGTACGTAAGAGCAAATGTACGTATGGTAAAAGTACGTAAGCAAGTGTACGTAAGCGCAAATGTGCGTAAGCGCAAAAGTACGTAAACATAAAAGGAAGTAGAAGCAATTGTACGCAAACGTAAAAGTATGTAAGAGCAAATGCACGTATGAGACAATGTATGTACATTTACGCATACGCACCTTTGCGCCAACGAACTTTTGCCCATGCGTACATTTGCGCATACGTACATCTGCGCATACGTACATTTACACTTAGTATATTTACACTTACGGACATTTTCACTTACGTATATTTGTGGCTACGTACATTTGCGCTTACGTACATTTGCGCATGCATACTTTTGCGCTCACGTACATTTGCGCATACATACATTTGCGCTTACGTACATTTGCCATACGTACATCTGCGCTTGCGCACAATTACCATACGTACGTCGGTGCTTGCGTACATTTGCTTACGTACATTTACGTACCTGCATCTGCTATGCGTGCATTTGTCCGGTTACCACTGACGACGCCTCTCTGACCGGCAGGATGTACGTGGACCGCCGACGCCGGTACGGTCGGCAGCGGGGCGTCGGTCACATCTTTCAGGCCATCGTTCACATGGGCCGGGAAGATGTGAGTATCCGGAACAGCTGGTCCTGCATCCCTGCCCCAGGCTAGAATTCAAGTCTGTAGTCGTCCTCTTACGACCTTCTTAAAATTAATATACATCGTGATGTTTTGCCGTGCTTTTTTCGTCGGGAATGTTCGCGATTCCTTCAGCCAATGTGTGTGCTTGCTAACTGTAAACTGTTTGTAATCTGTTTGTAGCCGCAAGTATGGGTTTAAAAAACTTTCAGCACACCACGGATAGTACACCATGATTCAGGGTACCGTTGTCTCCATTTCAGTTTGGTGCCACAAGCCTATATATATATAGTCTTCTCCTCTGGCAAACCAAATAACCAAGCAAACTTCGCAGAAGTAATCCTCTTTAAATACCATGAACGTAAACGTCCAGCCTCCTTTGGACATGTTTTTGGAATGCATTCTTGGGTAAAGACACATGTTTGGCGCAAGAGAACCAGCACGACATGGCATCTCCACCAACGCGCATCTCGTGGTCGCGTCCGGAGCCTGTGGCACCTCTAATGCGCCGATCCGAATCTCCGACGTCTGCGCTGCTGCCAGGTGGTGTCGAAGCTGGCCGACTTTCTGCCGGCGTACGAGCGGGAGATGGCGATGTTGCAGCTGCAACAGTGCCTGTCCCTGGAGTCCTCGGCTTGCGACACCAGCACTGCGGCGCCGGGGACTGGCCTGGAGCGTAGGTACACTCGTGGAGACACAGACACACTGCGCCAGGTGAGTGTCATATGAGTTCAAGGGGGAGAGGGTGAGAGAGAGAGAGAGAGAGAGAGAGAGAGAGAGAGAGAGAGAGAGAGAGAGAGAGAGAGAGAGAGAGAGAGAGAGAGAGAGAGAGAGAGAGAGAGAGAGAGAGAGAGAGAGAGAGAGAGAGAGAGAGAGAGAGAAGGGGGAAGATGGAAAGGGGGAGAGATACTGCATGTATTTGCATTACGTCCTAGGTCGGATGTATGTGCGCGTGGTAGCACCCGAAGCAACATCATGTCTACCGGGAATTCACTGCCCGGTATCTGTTCTACGGTAATCTGTTTTGCGGAGACGGTGTGTGATCAAGTATACAATGTATGGTACAACTCAAACAGTTGATTTGCACTTCGGTGCATCAGCATGCTCCGCCATGAAGCCTCTCAGAAGGTCCGAGCCATCAGAGACCACTGTAAAGTGTGTGGTGGTCTTTCCTTGCACCTAATGTGTTGCATCTTGTCACATAGATATTTGGTAGTGGATACGCGTTCGGAGAGTGTGCACCGACCGCTTACACATACCACCCGATAGCTGGCCATGCATGCACCGATTACGAACATACCATTTTCTCAAATTCTAGTGATCTTTTCTTTTGAAAAATGTTTGTTGGATTTTGCGATTGTCCTAACTGACCCGGTAGGCTGCTTAAGATTTGATTATTCAGCTGTATTATTTGGTATATATGAACTCCTCAAATGCAATAGGCAATGCAATGCCTCAACAGTATCCAGTTCATTGCACTACTCTGGACCTCTCACAGTGGAGTCAAATAGTACATAAAGCCATGATATTATGCCTTGCTTTCCACCGCATATGGGCGTCAAATCTCCCATAGCTACACGCCAGCTGAGACCTAGGTGCTCTGGACTCAGTCTACCAAGACCATGCCTGGTTACATATACAACAATGCCGATGGTTGATTACATCTATGAATAATGACGATGTTTGAATACGATGTATAACACAACTCAAAGCTAATTTGCATTATGTAGGTCAGCTTGGTTCCCCACGAACGCCGTCAGCGCGTCTGAGCTGTTGGGGAGTCCCGGAATGTCTATAGTTCACGCTTTGTTTGCTCCCAGTCTGTAGCATCCATTATCCAGCCAACGCCCAGATCAACCTAAAATATGCGACGTGGACCGCACTGTCGGAGAGTGCTCGTTGACCCGGCGTAAAGACCGTCTCCAGCTGCTTCTCCGTACGTCACTGGCGTCCCTTGCAGGATGGGATGGCGCGCGTCTGGACTGCGCACCATCCATGTACAGTCATGCACAACCTATCCCGCAGCACAACCTTTGCCATATCTGAGTGAGGGCCTAAGCAATGCAATGCCTAGATAGCACACACTAGCTGCCAGGGTGCTATGCGAAATGTAAAATGCTTGGTGCAAAACGCAAAATATCCACTTTTATTTTTCCTCCTTTACTTTTCCCTTTTTCCATTTCTTCCTTTTTCCCCTTTTAATGTTTTAACTTTGCAACCATCTCCAACATATTTGCCTTTTTGAGGGCCTTCATGGAGGACTCGACTCGCCATCCTAATGCAAATTAACAATTTGATTTGACCATGCATCAGTATTTGATCAAATATCGTCTCTTAGACTTGGTCCCGGACCGTGAATTCCCACCCGACGTGTCTCTCGGGCGATTTCATGTGTATATATGGCCGAAAGTAAGTCGTAGTGCGAATACCTGGTGAACCAGGGTCTTATGAATTGCTGCACCCACTGTGAAAGGTTCAAAGCGGTGCAATTTACTCGATATTATTTCATTCAGTTCGAGGAGCTGTTAGATACTAATTACGACAGCTGTATAACCATACGCTAAAGCAGCGGACCGCGTCAATTGTAACAATCGTTAAATGGAACAAAGGTCCCTCTTTATGTATGAATAAGTAATACATGGATTTCCAACAAAAGTTACATGTTCGTTATCAGCGCATGCTTAGTTTTTCGAATGGTATGGTTTTGCCTTTTGAGGATTACGTACTCGTTGCATTCGTTCAGCCACATAGCGATGCTTCTCGTGGCAGCTTAGCTGCTGAAGGGTGTGAAATGCTATGGTCAATTCCGAGGTGGCGCCATTGGGAGGGCAGGAGGAAGGCCTCACCGCTATTCACGGCACGGGATAAGCAAATTGTTTCACCTCCACACGCCCAAAATTAAATTGTGGGGGCTCTTTTCACTCATTACTAGGACAGCATGCCCCCAACATGGAGAGGAGACCCCTATCCCAGAAAATCAGGCCCATAATACGGAAGATGAAGCCCCTAGGATATGAGAGTAGGCCACTAGAATGCAAGAGGACGTCGATAAGGCTATGACGTCCTCAGAGTGGAAGAAGAGATCTCAAGACAATGAAAGCATGCCAGTCATTCGGAAAGAAGACTCCAGAATGTAAAAGAATGCGCCAAGATGGAACGGAGATCCCTATGACATCAGAGATGACCTTCATGATCCAAGATAAGGTTCCACGACGGAAGAAAATTCCCACCAAGACGTGAGAGGAGACCCATAATTTAGAAGAGGAGGCCACTCTGGGAGGAGAGGAATGCGTACCCAAAACGGGTAAGCAGACCCCATGAAATGAGACGAAGCCCCCAAGACGATTGAGCAGGCCCTCAGTATGGAAGAGAGGAACCATGAAATGGGAAATGTTCCTGAGATAGGAGAGGTGGCCCCCAGAATGCCAGAGGAGGCTCCAATAAATGGTAGGTTGGTGCGATAAATGCTTATAAGGCTGATATGGATCTTCTTGTAGCAGAAGTACACACAATGAGCGATCAACAGGAATATTTTATTTATACTCCTTAATTACAGAAGGTTAGAACAGATATGAATTACATTGGTCCCCAGCAGGCCCCCTTTTTGTCCCATGGGCCCCTCCGGGGTTAGCTCCCGCCCTCAAAACAATCTGCTGACACCGCCTCTGGGTGAACTGGTAACACGGAAGGTGGTTAAGCAGTTAGAAGTCCTGAAAGAACATGCAAGAAAGTGGACGGCTCTGTCTAAAGCACTGGGTTTCTGAAATAGTGGGAGGTCGCTGCACTTGGTTCACCCCCATTTAATTCCTGTATGCAAGGAAAGGAATAAGAAATGAATAATTGCATTGGGGCACCGTGAATGCGCCACAAACTTGAAAGCGTTTTGGAATGTCGTTAATCGTTGCAATTTCAGCATTGATTTCACCATTCAGCGATGTTTCAGACAAGCCTATTAATGTGTTGATATATTTGGTATACCTTCAGCGAACTTGGCGTCTCCTAGCGTACATGACCGTCGTGCTGTGTCGCCAGTTTCCACCGCATTTTCGAGATGTCAGCATCGTTGTGGAATTACTTCAGATTAACGTTAATTTTAGTAACTCCACCTTCTGGACATAGTCATCGCAAAAAAAAACAACAACTTTGTACTATATCAGTTTCTGGTTTTCGAGACTGCCGCCGCCACCATTCCTGGCCCAGCCGTGGCGTCGGCCCTGGACCTGACCTGGAGCTGTGTGCTGTATTGCCTGCCGCTACGTATGTCGCCGCCTCACCCCGGCTCGCCGGCAGCTCGATGGCGCCAAGGTCACCTCGGCCAACGGCGGACCGGCGACTGGCCGAGCCTGCGGCGGCCGGGCCGAGACCCGCTGCCAGTTCGGACCGGAAGACGTCTCGTCACGCCAGGATGGGACGGTGGGGGTCCCGGAGCGGCAGGGTGACACGGCCCCTGAAAGGGAGCGGCAGGGTGACACGGCCCCTGCAGGGGAGCGGCACGGTCACGTGGCCCCTGCAGGGGAGCGACATGGTCACGAGAGCCATCTGTACGGCGCCGACGGTGACACTGACGCCGATCTCACCGATGCCATCTACGACACTTACCTGTGACGAACCGGCTGAGGAACGCTTGTGGCTGGATATTGAAGGTGTACGCCCAGCATAGTTCCACCATTCGTACCAGTTAGACGATTATTATCAATAGATAGCAAGATAATGTGATATCGTATCAGGAGCTGAATGTTTGTACCAGAATCTTATCGAAAAGACGGTAGTGAAATAGCATGCCAGATGCAGAATGGCAGTTGAATATCATGCCAGATACAGACTGTGTGTACCAATATCTCATGGACGATAACAGAGGCGTTCATTTCTGAAAATTATGGTGGAAGAAATAAGATGACCATGTTCATTTGTTGGAAATCTTCCCATAGGGTCCCATGTTCAATGTTGAAATATGGGGGGCAAGCCAACGCTGGGGGAGGAGGTTAAGGGCTCATAAAATGTACTTAGTCGACATCCATGAAAAACAGACCAATGTGATGGCCTGCTATGTACAGAATGTCTGTACCTATGCATGTGGTAGAGACCCAGACACAGCACCGCCGACAACCTCATCCAAACAGTTGACTCCATACAGCGCGGCGTCATGAAAAAAAAAATGAAACCGTCGCACTTTTTCTCGACTTGAAATCCGCATTCAATAAAGTACACAGTTCTGCCCTTCGAATAAATTACACCGTATTGGTACAGTCGGTCACCGAAATATGTTTCAGTATACCTTTGCTCTGGCTGGTCATTAGAAACGTAGGCTATGCCGCTTCACAGCAACTATTGGTAGGGAATACTGCATCGCTTCACACTTAGGTGACAGTCTGCCAGATTGACCACGGGCCAGTGTCCAAGGACAGGAACTCGCGTTTGCGGTCGGCACGTGCCCTGCAGCCATGAAGTGAGAGAGACTGTTCCATGCTGTTCATGCCCTACATGCCTCAGTCAGACAAACAACACTGGCAGTTCAGTGAGCAGGCTACCGCTGGACTTCTGTCGACAAGAAACTATGGATTTCGGACTTCGGCAACACATAATGAGCTGGAAAGGCTGGAAGGAGCTCGGTTGCAAATGGTGTAGCAAAAGGGGAGGGGAGGCTTATGATGTTAACGAAGCATTCTCTTGTCTTAAAGTAATGATATAATTTCCAAATCATACATTTGCTTGCTTAATTCAGATTGATTGACAAATCGATTCATTACCTAACAAAATTACAATTCCTTCATTGAGGAATCTAAGCTGTCGGGTGTATGTCATATGCAGTATGGGAAATGTTATTATATTATTGTGCACATTGTGCAGTGTGTGGGAAGCAAAATATTCATATTCATGTGAAGCTGAAATATTTCTTCAAGCGAATACCATCAAACTTATTATACAATCAAATGCTTTTTTATATTGCTTTAGCACGAAATACAACCGGCTTATCCGTCATTCTCTGTATGAAACCACTCCTAATAATTTGAAGATGGAGCAGCATTTAATTGCATATTTTGCATGCTGGATTGCAGCATGGACAGCATAAATAGCTTTCCATGGGGTAGGTGGAAGCAGTTTCCAGCACCAAGGTCTTTCTATAATTTTCTGCCCACACGAAGACAATCGTGTGAAGCTCAGTGCGACAGGCATTCTGTGAATATATATTCGATCGACTGAACCGACTTCAATGCCGTACCTTTGAGAACTGTCGGGAACAATGACAAACCAACTTGCACGAACCGCGATCGTTTACCAAATCAAATAACATGATCATACATCAACGATGTGTGTGTGTGTGTGTGTGTGTGTGTGTGTGTGTGTGTGTGTGTATATTAAACTACTTACTATGCTTGTGTACCCTACACGGTTTCGTCTCCTGGTAAAAAGCAAGTGTTGTCGCCAGTGCACTGCATTACTCAATTGTAAAGATAATAATGCTTTATCTCCTGGACAAATATAAATTACAAGGAAATGGTCAATGAATTGCACTTACCAATGTACTGAGTCGCGGTCGACACAGAACAACCAACGAAAAACTTGACGATGCATGATACATCTACATGATACATGATACATCTATGGAGGGAGGCATTGAATTAGCTTGGATGTCATGCCGGAGTAGAAAAACCTAAGTTAGCATGCAAGATAATAATGAATGTTATCCTCTGCATGCAATGATGTGATAATAAACGTCGGAAGGCGGTGGTATGTGGTATGTGGTATTACATGTGAGATTCAGAGCGAGCGAGCGAGAGCGCTAAACACTATGAAGGCATTTTGCTGTAGGTAAAGAGACGTCAGAAAAGTCTAATCGTTTCACGAAAACAAAAGTGGTGTCATCGGAAAACGCTCGACGAGAGGGCCAAAACTACCCCAAATTGTACCCATCAACAGTGACGTCACCAGGGGGGGGGACTATGTGATCACGACTGACATGTTTTTTTTTGCTCTGGGGGAGTTCATTTTGGGGGAGATTCTAAAAACAAAAGTTATTTGGAATCAGAAAAGGAAGGTGAAATCGACCATGGGCCCGAAATGTTTGGTAACCCACAAATGACCATTTTAAGTTTTAAAATGTTCAAAATGTTGAGTTTTCAATTTTCTTGCGCTTTTTCTTTTTCTAATGGGTAGAGCAAACCGCGAAACGTTGCTTTAAGTCAACTTATCCTCATACAAATTTTCTACTTCATCCAGAATCTTCGATTTCAGCCCGAATTGGCAAATATGCAAAACTAATACATCAAAAACGAACAAAATGCCTCTGGTGCGTTTTGTTGCATCCCTAAAGATTATCAAACCCTGAAAGTTTCATTGAAATATCTGTATCCATTAAAGCGTGATGATTGGTTGATAAGTTTTTAGGAAGTGACCTCACTTGACCCTGAATAACTTGTTGACCGTAGATGACCTGACCTTAACATTTTCACACAACATGCCAAATTGATGCGGAAAAAGGTGTGCCAAATTTCTGCGCGCTACCGCGCGCCGCTTTTTCAATATCCGCGGAAACCTTAGGGGGGCGGGGGGCGTCGAATGATCCCCGAGATTAATCCTTTAACCCATTAACCCCGTGGGTTAATAATACAGTAGTACCACATTTTTCATCACGCGGTTATGCACTTCAAATAGAAACTCAGGTATTCAATGCCAGCTTTGTATATTACTAAGCGGTGTCGGGAAAATAATTTTGATGTGTTCTAAAAACAAAACACTACACGAGATCGAACGTCGAGTGCATTTTTATCGTTTTCATTTTAGTCGCTTGTCGAGTGCATTTTTTTTAGTCCGAAACGGAAGGATTCCGTCCAGAGCTCAAGGTTAGTGAGGCATTTCTCATACCGTCGTTCGCTTAACTTCAATGGATGGCGAATTAACACTGCATTGTTTTAGGCTCTAAATAAATAAGCCATGAAATGCACCATTAGCATGCAGGAATGAATGAGCAATGGCGAAATATAATTGAATACGTAATATAATTGAAACGCTTTGCTGAAGGATGTCGAGCGAGAGTGCAGAATAACACTTTCCCACACTCTTATTCTTCATCCTAGAATGGGCCATTTCATTCGCAATGGTGCCTTGACTGTATGAGAAATGCAATTGTGTACATTTGAGTTGAATTATGCGGCCAATGTATCTGACAGATGATGGTCCGCCCGATACATGCTATTTGTTGGCAACACCGTCTGTGAGCTGACCGTAAGTTATCTGATCTCGGGCTGACCTGCTGAGTGAAAGCCGCAAAGCGGCAGCGGATATGATGTTCATGCTAATGGTTAGTTGCGACGTACGGTATAATAATTTTACGAACTGCAGTAAACAAGTATCATTTGAGCCGTGTGTGGTTTACTATGCATTAAACCAGGAGTGATTTAATTATTATATTTCAACCACTCGCCTACGGCTCGTTGTTGAAATAAAATGTTCCAGTCACGATTGGTTTAATAATTTTACCTCATGCCGGCTTTCAAGTGAATTTGATGTGAATTCCAGCTTAACTACCAGTGCAGTTGTGGGAAATGAATAGCAAGTAGACTGTCTCTAAAGGTCATTGCACTCAGGCACTGCATAATATAAAGGTCATTGCACCGTACGATTAACACTCACCGTGCGATGAACACAGACTGTTGAACCACGGTTTTGCAAAAGGACGCGACCGAATATCAATCGTACTTTCTGACGTGTGATAATATATCTTAAACCACGAGTGAGCGGCACTTTTTATTTAAACCACGAGCCGTATGAGAGTGGTGGAATGATTAGGTGTCAGCTCACGAGTGGCTTCATAATTATATCCCATGCCAGCTTTCACGTTAATTTTACTTTCATTCCGGTTCCACCACTAGTGCAGTGGTAGAGAGTGAACAGCAAATGGATTGGCTTTACAGGTCATTGCGCTCAGACACTGTACACTATAAAGGCTGTTGCACCGTACGAGTAACATCAACCATGCGATTAACACATGCCGTTAAACCACGGGTTTGCAACCGTACGCGACCCAAGAGTAATCGTGCTGTCTGACGCGGTATAAATCAATTTTATCCCACACCAAAAAAGCAGATACTTCGACTTGCATGCTGAAGACGGTCCTTTCAGTTCAGCGGGTCAACGAAAAAGCAAACATGGTATTAGCATTTTGTTCATCATATGTTGGCACCAGGCGGCCTCCTGATGCCTGTGTCATAACGTATATGCGTAATAACGCATATGCGTCCCGACTATGCGCCATAGCATAAACAAATAATCTGGAACTGCCGCCTGGTGCTTGCGTCCCGATCTTGCCTTGGCCAGTTGCTAACTTGCCATTCCAGCCGGAGGCGTGAGGAGCGAGCGCGTAAGGCGACTCGACCAGATGTGTTGAGACGAGGAGACTTTTGCAGGCCAATGACCTTATCAGGCGGAGATGTGTTCGTGTGTTGAAGTTACTTTGGTAATGTACGTCGTTTAGCACACAAAATAAGTGCAACCAATCAACCAACCTTCTGTTAGCCAGGCTAACTCAGTGAATAGTGCAGTAGTATTTTCTCCTATATTTGGGATTTTACCATAACAGAACAGCACCACTCGTGTCATTCGCCAGAGCCCTGTATCTGTTATTTTTTAATGGTCGCCGAGACCGCTAGGTGGCAGTTGCGTGATGGCTCAATACCCAAATTTGCTCATATTATGTGAGATTACCTTGATTCAAAATTTGGTGCTTTTGTTAATAAAAGAAGAAGCATGCTTGAATATCCTAGCTAAACTACCCCACTGCAAAGTTAGTTTTCGGTAAGGTGCTTTGTGTGAAATTGAACGGCACTTAGTAAACTGTCACGTAATGCCTAACTGTCAAGCGGCGCAGCCTATCAATAATTGCTATGAGGTGGCGCAGCCTACCAATGATTGCTATGAAGCGACACAGCCTACATTCCTCGTGACCAGCCATAGTCAAGGTATACTGGAACATATTTCGGTGACCGGCTGTACCAGAGGCAGAATGGCAAAATGTATCACCAACTTTTTCGCTAATAGAACATTCACCGTCCGCTGCGGCAACATCTATTATCGGCCCCCAAAACTTGATCAAGGCGTCCCGCAAGGCAGCGTGTTATCCCCCACCCTCTTTCTCGTCATGATCAATGATGCTCTCGCTGACCTCCACAAAATTGCTCCCTGTCTAAAATACTCCATTTACGCCGATGATTTGGCCACCTGGTGCACGCACCCATCGGCAGACAGAGCAAATTATTTCATGCAGCGCGCCATGAATCAAATTGATCCCTGGTGTTCTCTCTGGGGACTGCAAATCTCCCCCGCTAAATCCGTCACAATGCTTTTCTCCCGACTCCACTCGTACATCCCACCTCTTACACCGCTCCGCTATCGCGACAAAATTATCCCTCACCAAACCACCTTCACCTATCTCGGCATCGTACTAGACGAAAGTCTTTGTTTCGGCCCCCATATTGCTTATCTAAAAAACGTTGCGCAAAGCGCCTAAATCTCCTGCGCTGCATCTCCGGTCGCGACTGGGGTGCAGACAGGGCTACCATCAACACAATGTATATTGCTCTGATTCGCTCAATCCTGGAATACAATGCGTTTATCATCGATCATATATCTCCTACACACATCGCAACACTTGAACGCATGCAGAATCACGCACTTCGCGTCATCACCGGAGCACATCGCACCACGCCCATCACTAGTATCCGGGCTGAGGCCCACCTCCCCAGCTTACAACACCGCAGAACACTCCAACTAGTTAGATACCACTTTCGGACCACAACACAGCACAACCGCCCTGCCAGTCTCGCACTCTCTAAACCTCCCGTTCGACGTTCATATAATAGAAACAAACACAATATTGCCATACATTTGAACCATGTCCTTACTTTCACACTCAAATTTCCCAAGGTAATCCCCGGCAAATTGCCTCCCCTGCTCCAGTTTTGGCACATATATCACCCAACCTCGAATATCCCTTCCGGCAAAACAAAAAATTACTT
Source organism: Ashinkailepas kermadecensis (assembly GCA_034440615.1). NCBI lineage: Eukaryota > Metazoa > Arthropoda > Thecostraca > Neolepadidae > Ashinkailepas > Ashinkailepas kermadecensis. The sequence goes on from JAOTOM010004982.1 coordinate 270,694, forward strand.
TCCCCCATCGAAACTCAACTAACATTTTTTTCGAATATCAAGCAGCCCACCCCAGCACACATACTTCTACACTGACGGCTCCCGTACCACAGACGGCACGGGAGCCGCCTGGTGCTGTGGACCCAACTTTGGCCAAACAAAATTAACCCCACACCACTCGGTTTATACTGCAGAGTTAGTCGCAGTCTTCACCTGTTTACAACACATTATTCGACACAACATCATACCAACCAACATCTGCACTGACTCACGTTCATCCATCGACGCTCTCGCAGCCATACACAACACTACACACCCCACACTCCACGCTATCCGTCAACTCTATCACACCCATCATGCTCACCTCCAACTCACACTGCTCTGGGTCCCTGGCCACATAGGGATTCCGGGCAAAGAGCGGGCGGATGAGCTCGCTCGTCGAGCTATCGACCTCCCACCCGCCCCCAACCTCCCAGTTCCCCCGGTGGCCTCTTGTCCCTCACAAACAAATTATTTAACAAATATATCCAGGCATGCTGGAACCACAACACTACACATTTACACCACATTAAACCCCTTCTCGCCAAATGGCCCTCTTCCCGACAACACACACGCACACATGAGATCCTCCTTGCCCGGCTCCGACTCGGGCACATAAAACTCACACATGATTTTCTCCTCCGCCAACTTCGCCGTGCTCCGCCTTGCCAAATGTGTGATGTACATAACTATATCGAACATTTCTTACTTATCTGTCCTGCTTACCAATTACAACGTCGCCCCCTTCTTTCCTACATTGCCCAAAATCGGATTCCACTTTCGCTGCAAAGCCTTCTCGGTGACAAACACCCGGAGCTCATTGCACTACTATTCACATTTCTGCACAGCACCAAACTTGAGCAAGTAATTTGAAGTCAAACGCTATCATCTCCGTCGTCGTAAAACAAATACATATAGGCTATTTCACACTAAGTAGGTAGAGACCGATCCAATTTGGCAAAACGGACGGTTCTCCTTATAAATTGTGCTTGGTTTTTTACCTACGGGTTTTCCAAGCTGCTTGGTTTTTCACTTTCTCAGGTTTTTCCTAGCTTTAACTCAAACATACACCTACACATACAAGGTCGGGTCCGACGGCCACGACTCGCCCTGGGCGCCGGGCCTCCGCTTCACTTTTCAGGTCGCAGGTGGGCAGTGGAGCCTCTCCGCAGGTGACGAAGCTGTCCACCCTCCAAATGTTCTTCGGATTGTCGTGTATGTACGTATGTATGTCTGTATGTCTCACCTGTGTAGGTATGTATCGGCCCTTCACGCCACGTTCCTTGTTTGCCGGCGTCTCATCTTTCCTCTCTTTCTTATTTTGATATAACCGGATGCCACATAAGCCGCATTAACGTAACCGTTTCTTTAACGTAACAAATATCAAGCGAATGGCACTTTGCCTGTGCTAAAGATGGAAAAAAACAGGTTCTTTATCACGGAGACAACGGAAGGGAAGGCGGGACAGATGCGATACACAATTGCGTGTAACATTGTTTAGCGTTTGACCATAGACATGAAGCAGTACGTTGCTGTAAAGAAGATACGCTACACTCTTTCAACACCTGAGCACGCAGAACACAGCTATCCTCTGGTTGTGATATTCCAAAGGTGACCCTTCCAGTTGAGTAAGTGTGAGTGCATTCCGCAGAACGTATCTTGTTATCCGATGTCTCATCTCGCCACATCGGGTCGGAATTGTCGAACAAGTCCGGACTGATCATGCATTCATCCAAACAATGTGTGCCAAACCAGCTCGAATGGTGTTGATGGCTGATATGAACACTTTCGTTATTGAAATTAGAACTTGGTGATGACTTGCTGTGTGCATATGAGAAAGAAGCGGTTTCATTCGTGTACAAACGTGTTGTACATGTAAATACGAATATTATATTTATAAATGCAATACTATGTTAAATGTCTGTGCAGCACGCGATATTTGCTGCGTTGGTCTGGGTGTAATCAGGATGTTTGGGCTCCGCTATGTTGCACCCAATACTACATTGGTCTGACGAACACCTCGCTGAGAAGGTGTCTGACTCTGTGACTCTATGCTGGCGGAAGACAAGAGCAGCGAACTGCAGGGCGCCAGCTCATCGTGACCCACTTGCACTGACACACCCATTGTGAGTGCCAAACACAGCCTTACTATCGTAACCCTAAAATAGAGTTGTGGATTTCGAAAATCCACAATTAAGTTGCTCCGATAGGTGCAAGTGGCGTATCTTGTGTGTTCTTTCACAGAGCTACCAATGAACCTATTTAAAGAGGAAAGGAGGACAGGTTTCGTTCGAAGCTTGCCTTGACGCTTCTGTCCGTTATTTAATACTGAAAAAAACATGCTAATGTTGCCGAAATATCGCCCACAACAGAAGGCAAATATTGGTAAATTATGGGTAGAAATAGTGATAGCATAGGTATAGCATTAATGTGGGCATTAGTATTATTAGTATTTAGGACCAATAGTTAGAGCATTGTTCTTTTTCATACCAGCATAAATAGGCATGAGAACAAACCATACACTTTCTTTTGGGGGAGTATACTAAGCAACAACGGCACGAGTAAGCCTCATCCTGTCGATGAGGTTCGTTCACTGGACTACTGGCGTGTGGCGGCAGACATCTTGCGGCAGTTTGGCCGCAGACTTAGACGAAACAGTCATGAAATTTCCACCGTCTTTCGACGCCTGTTGAAAACGATCGGCATGGGCGCTAAAAACTCAAAATTCAATGTGCCGTTGTTGTGTCCTGCTCAACCGAAGAATGTTAGTTCCGATGTCAAGGCGGTGGAGGTGGCTGAGAAGCCCACAGCACCACTGGACACGAAGCCTACTATAGTGGAGGACACCGTAGTGGAGTCGCTGGAATCTGCGCCCTACATCAGCGCTGGCACGGGCACCCCAGGCGCTGAAGAGGTGGAACACATCAGCAGCGGGCCGCCGCGGGCCGGATCACCGCGGCTCATGCATTCCACGGCTGGTATTGGGTATGACTCGCGTAAGGCCAGCGTCCGACCACCAGTCGGGCTGGACTCTGGTCGGCAGAGGCGCGGCAGTCTTTTGACTCCACTCGCCAGTGGCAACAGCATCGTCGGCGCCAACGGGCCCAAAAATTCCGTTGTGCTGGAGGCGTCTACCATTGGAGGAATCGCTCGCCCACCACGCGCCAGGTCGCCCTTATAGTAGCGACTCTGAACAGGCAAGTTACATATCTGCAGATACTTTTTTGATGGCATTTATCTGGAGTGACATCGATGATCGTTTCTCAAAAGTGCATTTGTCAGAAGTGGTCGTCATTGTAAAACCTGCCTCACTTCGATTCTTTTGTTGTCTGTCTGAGCGAACAATCCGGCCTCCTTGCCTCGATGTTTAGCAAGGCCCTGTATGCCACCTGACAAATACACAAGTTAGCACATTAAGCAGTATGCAACGAGCGCACGTCCCCAGACATGAACACTAGTTTCTGACTGACACCACCGACACGGTGTCACGATGCATGACTGGTTGGATTACTGGATACACACGATTTATTCGCCGACCTTCTGCGCATTTCGTATGTCTACACACACCTATGGTTGCCGTGTTTTGCACCTATTGTGCCTGGTGCCATCGTCACGAATGTGCCAGGCGTCGGGCTGTACGGAGACCCAGTCGATATTTCGCCATTGAGAGAGCACCTCGCCTTGTTGCTCTGGAGCGTGGTTTTCTTTTAAGACAGAGTGCGGTCACAGCGCGGTGTGGAAGTGTTAAAACCAGTGCGAATACTGCTCAGCTTCAAACCGGAGTTGTGAAGATGACATTTTGAACTCTTCTGTGTCGTGGTCGAATTTTTTAGTGAGGGAACAAGCCTAGCGAACACGAATTCGTCAACACTTCACAACGCACAGCACCACTCAGGGGTGGATACAGTGGGAGGGACACTGGGGTTATGTGCCCTCACCACTCCCATGGAAAAGTGATGTCCCTCTGACCGGGAAAGGCACACTTTCGAGATGGCTCAAGCACACCCCTCCCCGCTCAAAATGTTTTGTTATGCCAAAGCCTGTAGCAGCATGCTCCACTGAACCCCCTTCCCTCCACCACTCAACGAATGTTCAGCCGATGGCGCCCATCCGGGAACTTTGTCCCCCCCCCCCCCAAAATGTAAATTTCTGGACCTGCCCTTGGTACCACCCAGCATTGAAAAAGGCACGCACACACACACACACACACACACGTACGTAGGTGCACGGATGCACATATACACACATGTATGCATGCATGATGCATGCAAATATGCATGCTTGTATTATGTATATATGCAAGCACGTACCCATGTGTTGCATGCGTTTTTGTGTATACAAGGCATGTGCGTGTACATACCATAGTTATACACGATAGATGATGCTACGATACATTTGTGATGCATCCATGGTACATACATGCATGATGGATCCACATATGCATCCATACATGCGCGTGTGCGTACCCTTAAAACCCGAAGCAATACCAGCATGTTGCGTGCATACATGTATGTGTGGATTACGATGCTGCCAAAATTGTTCATTGCGTTAAAGGACATGTTCGGTAATGTAGTTTGTGACTTCACAACATGTGCTCCTGCCACATAGTGGCATATAGCTGACTTCTGCAATTCCAGTCATTGACAGCTAGCAGATGTGTTTTCCAGAGTGGCGGCTTGCATCATGACACATCCATCTATCGACAACATAACCGGGAACCGGCAAGGGCGCCTTTCACGGATTGGTTTGTCCAAGAGAAGAACGGAGTCCCACAAGGGAGTGTCCTGAGTGTGCCGCTTTTGGGTTTATGATCAACGACATTGAGGGCCCACTTCCTCGGAGCGTTGGGCGATCCCCATATGTGGATGACTTCGCGATATGGTCATGTGCCTCACGGACACCGCCGATGGAACGACAGCTACAGCTAGCCGTCAGATGTTTGGAGAACTGGGGCAGTGCAAAGGGCTTCCGCTTCTCCACGGCGAAGACGGTTGCCAAGCACTTGTGTCGCCGCCGCGTCTGTCCCAGTATGGAAGTCCTACGGTGCGGGCAGACAATGCCAGTGCAGCCGGTAGTCAGATTCTAGAGGTGGAGTTCGACACACGCTTGACGCACCGCATCATCTTAAAACGTTGCAAAATATGTGTGTAAAACCCCTGAATGTCTTGAAATGTGTGGCTCGTGCGACCTTTGGAGCAGACCGGGCAACGCTGCCCTGCGATAACGATCGCTGGTTCGATCAAAGGTTGACTGTGCGTGTTTTATTTATGACGGGCTTCTTTGACCAGCAAGCGTATCCTGGACACAGTCCATCACTCTTCGCTTCGCATCATTACAAGAGCATTTCGTACATCTCCAACGGCTAGTTCGTCGAAGTTCACTCTCTCTGTCTATGCGCCGCGAACAACTTGGAATGCGACATGTCTGCAAGCTGCGACAACATCCGGGTCACCCAGCTTATGTTCATGCATTATCCCACTTATGCGACTATGGCACCATGAGACCAGTCTCCGGCTCCGGGGTGTTCGGCGGACCAAGCGCATTCCGACGCCTCCCTGGAAACCCAATACACCTGAAGTGGACATATCCCTCGCCGGCACAAAGAAAGTCGATATCACGTCGCATGAATTCCGAGCCCTCGTTGCGGAGCACACTGAGTGTTACACTGGATTCGTTGCGACATACATTGATCGATCCATAACGGAAGCCGACGTCGACGACGTTTTTATTACCGGCACTGCTGTAATTTTGTTTTTGTAACTTCCAGCAAATGCATCTGTGCATTCTTCCGAGCTATCACCATCTTGAAAGCTCTATGTTTCATTGAAGTGTCAGACGACCCACTACACATTATTTTGACGAATACCTTAAGCAGCCTTTCAACGATGCTTCATCCATCTCATCCAATTTTACTCGATGTTTTGGCTCGTCTTACCGCTATGCACCAGGCAGGTAAAGGAGTAGTCCTGTGTTGGCTCCCGAGCCACGTGGGCATCTCTGGTAACGACCTAGCTGATGCTGCTGCAAAACGTGCGTCGCAAGCTTCATGTGCGCGAACTCTACCACTCACTGCCCGTGACCACTCCTGAACCATTTCTACGTTCGTGGTCGCTAAGTGGCAAGCTTCCTGGAATGCACTACCTGATAATAAGCTAAGAGTGATCAAGCATCGTCTTGACAAATTGAGTTCGTGCTCGCATAGGAATAGGCGAGACAAAGTAGCGCTGTGCCGCTTGAGAACAGGGCATACATATGTATACATATTACATATATTACTCCTACTTGCGAACAGGAAATGACATACCACGCTGTCCGAAACGACACGCCCGCCTATCTGTGCGTCATGTCCTGCTCTCCTGACCAGGTTATGACTAGGAGCGTAGACGTCACTTTGGCCGCATGTAGTCGCTGTCACTCGGTGAAGTTTTAGGTGACGATTCTAGTTTTGCCCAATCGGGACGACTTTTTGTTTATCTCGCTGAAGTGTCCCTTTCTGTAATATGTGCACCACGCTTAACAGGCTGAACTATGTCATAACATATCCTGCGTAGTATTCGTTACTATTATTTTACTATTCTTCAGGTTTTGCTAGCATATGAGATGCATCGACGTGGCAATGACTAATATTGTGATGGGTGCTATATGACAAATAAAGTCGATGCTCCCTAAAGCCCAAATAACTAACATACCTCGGATCATCCACGTGGGCACGTCCCAAATTTTTTAGGCAAGATATACCCTGGGTCATCCAAATATTTAGATTTGATATACCAGAAGCGGACTATGTGTTTTTAAATTAATTGTGAAATAGGAGGTCGCATCGCTTGTCTCATCTAGAATCCATTCTTCTTTGTGGTATGATTGTGTTCCTTTATAGGTTTCATTTCATACCTGGGTGAATAAGGGACATCTCAATACAGAATGGACTGCGATTGCACCACAAGATTACATCAAATGTCACTATTGTTGGGTGTGCCCTAAGCGTCTTTTTGAAAACGGAAATAATCGTGTATCAAGATCAAATATTTTGGGGCGTTAAAATGCAGTGACATTTCTGCACCTGACGTACATCGAGAAATACCTCATGAGAGCTGAATAATGTTACGAGGAGTGTAGCTCTTGAATGAGATAGAGGGGCGGAGGCTTTTGCTCTTATTACTACTAATATTACTATTTTACTATTAGCTATTCAGTACTATTAATACGCTGGCTAGGCGAACATGCCGGCATCAGACATTATAACCGCATCCTTGGCTAGAAAGAAAATTAGGGATTATTTGGTAGCTATGTCAGGAATGACGTACAGGCAACAATAAGTAACCTCGTATAGCGTCACCTAAGATGCATATCAAAGTGGTAATATTTCAGACACGCTTTTAAAATGGGTCAATTTATCGACTGTAAACATCACACCGCTTACTGAGGAGGCCGACGAGAATATATATGCAGATGGGATCATCATATTATCAATTGTCCATGAACTGGATAACTACTGTTAAGTACAGTGGTTCGGACACAGACACAGACACATACTTTTTATGGAGGTATTCCACAATGGACTTGTTGCTATTACAACCTCGCGTCAATTAGATAAAACAGCGGAGCAGAAATGGTCAAAATCACAAAACAGCTAAACCGGTGGTCATACATGTCATAATAATACAAATAAAATAAAATAAAATACAGCGGGCGAGCAGTAAATCAGTCCGGCACGGGCGGCACGTTGGACAGGTGCCGCCGTAGGTGGCGACTGAAGATCGGCCCGGGAAGCCGCATCAGCTCGGGTGGCAACGATTTGAACATAAGTGGTGCTCTGGAGCTAAAACGCCTCTTCCCTATCTTCTCAGTGCGGGACTGGGGGACATACAAGTGGTGGTCCTGACGGGTGGTTCGGTCACGAACCTCCGCCACGGCAGTGAGGTCATGAGCCAGTGACTCGGGCTCACCATGACGGCGCACCTTGTGCGTGAGGCACAGGGTGTGGTATCTGGATAAGTTATCCGCACTAAGGCAGCCCAGTCTCCTCAGCAGATCCGAAGCATGGTCAATTTTTTTCCGGCCGAAAATTACTTTTGCCGAGTAGTTTATAATTTTTTTTTAATGCGAGATAGGTCCTTTTTGGTTCCGTTACCATACACAGAAATACAGTAGCGGATCTGCGAGAACACTGCATTGACTGCGCGGATCTGCATTGACCAGCGCGGAGATGACAGCAGGTGGAAAGTGTCCCCTTAAATGCGATAGACCACCCAGAACTCCAAAACAACGCCGAGTCACTTCTGAGACGTGCGAGTCCCAGCTGAGCGAGAGATCGAAAACAAATCCGAGATTTTTGCATTCCGAAATGGTAGGATTTTTGCATTCCGAAGTGATCGCGATATTTCATCGTGATATCCGATAAGGCACGCAAATATTGTGGGCTGCCCAAAAGAATCAGCTGTGTCTTGGCAGCGTTAATTTTCAGTCCATTTGCTCGAAACCAGATGTCGAGGGAGGACAAAACTGTTCCCATGTGAGCGACGCCGTTTTGAATTTCAGATTTCTTACCACTGACCAAAATTTGGGTGTCGTTGGCGTATTGGATAACCACTGCGCCTTCGGAGAACAGGCTGAGGTCGCTAGCGAAGACGCAGTAGAGGAGATGTAGAGGGATGATCCTTGAAAAATCGCTGATGCTGTTGGGCAATGGGGCAGATTTATGGATAACACCCAGACTGTCAGTGAGGCTGACCATTTGTTCAAATCCAGCAGGCAGAGAAGGGACACCTCTCCATGGTCACATGCGGATAGGATCTGGTCAAATATGGAGGTCAGACCGGTTTCCGTGGAGTGGCGAGAACGGAAACCGTGCTGAGTTGGAGAGAGGAGGTGGTTTCGGACAGATAATTGTAGAGCTGCTGGTGGACGGCACGCTCTACAATGTTCGCAATGACTGGGACGATGGAGATAGGACGGAATTGGAAGGGCTAGAGGGATCACCGGATTTGAAGATGGGATGAACGAGGGAGTGCTTCCAAGAATCAGGAACATCGGATTGAGTAATGCTCGAATTGACCAAATGCAGGAGCACCGCACCTATCGAGTCGAAGCACCCCCTGAACATGTGGATGCTGATGCCGTCCTCGCCGCAGGCCGACGAACCGTTCATCCCAAAGAAGACGGTTCGCAGCTCAGATAGCGACAACGGCACCAGGGTAAACGCACAGGCACCGACACGCGGCAAACGGCAGGAAATGCTCGGCGTCGCTCCCATACTCCTAACCTCGTCAGCCACACACGGGCCAACGCGGACAAAAAATCAGTTAAGATCATCAGCTGTCGCGTCTGGCAGCTTACGAATGGCCTGCTTGCCGCCGACGAATGACCTGATATGGCGCCACATTGACCTCCGCCCATCCTCACGGATGCGCCGCTCAACATCGTCGCGGCTATCACGCCTAATCGCCGATCGTACAGCTCGGTTAGGTTCTAGAGTGTATAGTGGCTATGGGAAACTATTCTTTGACAGAACAGAATAGAACATCAAAACTGTGCACGATCAGGCTAAAACGATGCAGAGATGGCACGGCTAAGCGAGACATGGGACAGCAAGACAACAGTGTGGAAATTAAGCAGATAACAACTGCAGAGATGCAGTCGGTTGGAACTGAACTAACCGATCATTGAATTGAACGGAGCAGAAATGGAACGGAAAGTAGAGAGTAAGGATTACCTAGCTGGAGTTGTACGGAACAGGGCTGTTCCTTACGCGGGAAGAAAATCGTGACTATGTGATCATTCCGATGGCTGCTGCTGATGAGTACGTGACATAACATCGGACATTTTCCATATATATGCATGTATGCATATATATATATATAGATATAAATAAATATATATATATATATATATATATATATATATATATATATATATATATATATATATATATATATATATATATATATATATATATATATATATATATATATATATATATATATATATATATATATAAATTATATCCATATAGTGCATACATATTAGCACACGAAGAAATGAATCGTTGGAGTGCTATCATATACATCGATGAGGGCGAGGGAGGGGAGAAAGAGGAGATGAGATTCAAATATCATAATAGACGACAAGATGACTGGCAGGCGTAAGTAAGAGCAGGGAGCGAACGGAGGCTGTGCACGTGCGCGCGCGCGTGGCCGGCAATTCTTAGAGGTCTGACGTTGGTGGCGCTCAGCTGCTGCATCGATCGCCGCCACGAGCCTATTGATTGGCGGACCGAGTGGCACCGGTACCGCGCGCTGTCCGCCGCCCAGCGCGCGCGCGCGCGTGTGTGTGTGTGTGTGTGCGTGCGTGCGTGCGAGCGCGTGGCCGACACGGCTGCGGTCGCGACGTGGCCATGCGGTGAGAGAACGACATGTCCAGACCCAGCTCGCAGGCCGACTACGAACACGAGGACGTCGGTCTGTTCCGGGAAAGCGTCCAGGTGAGAGGCGCCGAAGGCGGTGGGCGGCGCGCGCGCGCGCTCGCGTCAGAGGACAACATGGCCGCCTGGCGACTCGCCAGACGGCGAGGTGACACCATGTGCACAAGCTGACCCTGATCGCCGCCGTATGCGGGCACGGATCGCGTCTGGCCTCGGGTCTGTCGCTGAGCCATGAAAGCCCAGTGTGCAAATGTGCTAACGATCCGGCATTCTCGAGATTGCGGTGTGATTCTCGGCCACTGCTACGTCGGGTACCATTCTAGGACAGGTGGTTTGCAGACTCGTATCATGTTAGGTCTTTCTGGTGAATTTGAAGAACTTGACGAAAGTGCAATTTCAAGATGTGTTGGGTGTGCATGCAATAATTTGATTTTCGTTGATCAAGCATGACTTGCAATGCAACGGTCACTGGTCAGAGTAACTACTCCTGCCCCAGTTGATTGATAGCTGCTTTGTACACCTTTGGAAAAATGGCATTTGAAGACAAAATAATAATTTCACTTACAAAAAACTTCTACAGATCTGCGCGCGATCTCTTCACTGTTGGAGACAATGTGTCCGCCTATTCATCTTCAGACAATAAGGCGCATACAACCTCTCCACTGTCCATGTGTAGGTATGAAAAGGCTTGTGACAACTAAATACTGAAGCACATAATCCAGATGGACACGAGGCGGAGCACTGGTATGCGTGCTGCAAAAGATGAAAGAAGATGATAGATACAGAAAGAAGATGATACAGAAGTACTTAGACAGGAAGGTAAATTAATAAGAGAAAACGAGGTTCAGAAGTGAGATAGGGGATAAAGATGCGAGTGGAGATAAACGGTAAGGGAAATTATATGAACAGAATTGAGAAAGGAAAAGAGTATGAAGTTCAGTATATATAAGAGTATGAAGTTCAGTTCAGTATTCAGTAATAACTCAGGCGTTCAGTATGAACGCCTGAGACAGGAGACAGGAGATAAGCAGAGGGGGAACCATTCAAAGGAAGGGAAGAGGGAGGCGTAGAAGAGCTGCTGAAGAAGAACGGCAAAATGTACGATAGCTTTGGGCGTAACGGTTACGTTGAGCTCTATAATAGAGTCCCACATTGGACTCCATTACATATCTTTATCAAGTTTGATGGCAGGTTCGTTCTTCAGAGAGTTTGCCTTAAGAATATCACCCAAGATGGACGATGGGTTAGAAAATGCGTCCTAAACAGTGGCGCAGCACGGATTTTCTTAAGGGCTGACGAAACGAAAAAATGCGAAGAAGCAACAAATGCTCACAATGCTTTAAAGATTTCACGGGGTGAAAATCTTTAAATTGTTTAATCTAGTGTGTTTTCTGTTGATAGGTGTGTGGGGGGGGGGGGTCCTGGCCCACTTTGGTTTCGCCTCTGCTCCTGATGCACGAGCACATACCTCACCATCACATCTTCGATTTTACACCATCTAGGTGGAAAATACGGCCAGCTGGCATCCCTATAGATGCACGCAACATCAGTAGTAACGGTGACGCATGTATTGCTGTTTTACCGGTCCGGTCACACAAAAAGGATGAAGATCAGAGTTACCAAGTAAGCTACTTAGCATAACGAGCACAGTCATTATGTTAGTTTTTGAGGTAGCAGAAAATGCGGTTGGGTGAAGCCTTTATCGCCAACGGTTACTCAGCTTCCGTAGTGCTCAAGATAGCCCTCCAACACAGAGAGCACCGTTGGCATCATGAGGCATGCCTCTGCAGCAGCAAAACCGAAGACATGACGTGTCATGTCTTCATCATGACATGTCATGCAGTAGGTGAACAAGTGGATGGATTGCCAAAAATCACTTGATCGCATGGTATCAAAATAACACGCAAGTGCACAAAGATACAGTGAGTATATTGCTGTGTCATTCAAAGACATCATCCACGGCCAGCGAACAAGCGCGAAAGCTTGAAATTTCTTAGATTTCCCCATTAAAAGAAATAGTCGAAGTACGTGTAGAAACATGAAATACAGCCTGAATAGCATCATCTTATTCCTTAAATTGTCAGAACAATGGGACAGCTATGAGGTGGAAACGATGAGGGCTTGATGCAGGTCGACACGTCGAGGACCCTGCACGGAGGCGGATCCAGGAATTTTAATCCGGGGAGGGACCTATCTATTGAGCCACTTTTTCTCCGGAAACGCACCACTGATTGAGAAAATGTCAGGGGGCACTCGAGTGTCCCTGGAAGGTCGCTTTTCCAGTCAGAAGGGCGCCGTTTCCCCATGAATGAGGGGTGGCACATGCTCCAGGTGCCCCCTCGAATCCGCCCACGGTCCTTCATCGGTCAGGATAGTGGGCCAAGGAAAGGGTGTGAGGTAGTAGGGCGGGTCGTACTCCGGTGTCAAAATAAATTTCAAGGAAATTTTAACATGAGGGTTGTCTAAATGATGTAGTTTTTGGTACGGAATTCAAATATGATATGTTTTTTTGGGGGGATATGATAATTATAACCTACATCAATCATGTAGTTTTAAATCGCAAATTTTACCCTTTCGAGCCCCTTTTTAAGATATTAAATGATACAAGGGAAATCATGTATATCGACGAAGTCAAATCAAGTTTGCATCTTTATTAACAGGTGACCTGCATGCATATCACTGGATACAATTGCAAGGAATAATTCGTGACATCCTGAACTCTGCCAGGTTACACAAGTCCTGCTTTGACTCATTCTTGGACATCAGCCTCCTGCTGGTCTCCTGAGCCCTAGTCCGTCCATACCTCTGTTCCTATGCGAAGTACTTAGCAGAAGCATCAGCCACCATTTTAACAACTCTCAATAAGTCGTGTGTGGCAAGGCCAGCTGAGCACCTCCATGGGGTGTTTGATGAAGTTATTCATCTCTGAGTTGCTTAGGGAGCAGATAAGAGGTGGCTCTGACACAAAATCTGGCCAGTTGATCCAGTCAACAATGCTGAAAGCATCACGATTGATGTCAGGTGTCCTGGTTCTGACATAGAGGACCCTCAGCTGAGTGTCTGGGTCCTCCTCTCCCTTGATGGTGACTCTCCACCCCTTAATCCTCTCCTTTTGATCTTCAGAGCACAGCAGTGTTTGGATTATGGCTTCACTGTGGGCATGCCAAACAGATACTGTCGCAGTCGGCATCATAAGGTCCAGCACCTCCTTCCCTTGGGATTTGAGACAGTCCAGCTGAAACAGGATGTGTCCAGGCCGTTCGATCCAGGAGTGCTTGATCTTCATAGCGAACCAACATAGATAATGTAGTCCAATGATGAATTGCACAATACATTGCAGATTCTTCAAGTTCTTTCCTTTAAGTCCGTGCTTTGCCACCCAGAGCCTGAGAAGTCTGCTCGTTGTAATGAGCCAACGGCTGTGGTTCACTGGTCCAATCTCCAACAGGGCCAACCGTGCAGGAAGCACTCTATCCCTGACTGCACAGACAATCTTAATGCCATGGTGTTGATCCGTTGAGAGATCTTGAACCTTGTTAGGCAGCTTGATCAGTGAAGGGCCAGTAGATATCTGGGGAAGTTTAGATTGTTATCCAAGGATGTAGCAGAATCAAGGAGCTTTCTATTGGGTCGGAAAATGTGTTATTTGACAGAGTATGGGCATCAAGGTCAATAACGAGACGGCGCAAGGGAAGTTCAACAGTGTGCAGGCTACACACCAACCAGACCAGCTTTCTCCCCATGTGCAGCTCCAGCTTCCGCATTACTTCAGCATTCACACCAGTGTTCACATTTGTTGAGTCTCCTCCAATGACCGACAAGGTCTTATCAAAACCCCTGTCTTTCATGCAGGAAAACAGGACCTTGGCAATCTACTCAGCATGCGACTCCTCTTTAGTTCCTTTCTCTGAGGTAAAGTGGGACAGATAATGGCTGCCAGGTTTACTAGCAACATCATAGTGTTCTCTTTTGATCTGTGCGGGAAAAGATTGGTCACTGCCCTCAGCTTCTATCAAATCCATCACCACACTGGTCAGATCAATCCGCCCATCAATGAGAATGCAAGATTGGAATCTCATCACAGTTGTTCTGTACCTTCGCCGCAGGTTCACGGGCAATTTAAAGGAAGAGCTCAACTTCAGGGACAAAGTCATCCTCAGCACCACTTCTCTTCAATCCCAGATCCCAACCCTGACAGGGCTTCCAATTTGGTGGGATCTTTACGCCCAGCCTTCTCTTTTTGCCTCTTGATGAAGGCAAGATATTTTACAGTGGTTTCCGCATGCGATAGGATGAGCGATAAACGATAAACGATAATTATCGCTGTTAAGTAAATCGGTTATCGTTATCGTTTATCGCTAAATTTTCAAAATTATCGCTCATCCACTTATCGCAAGTTCCAAAAATTATGAACGATAAACGATAAAATGTAAAACGGGATGATGGAAAAATGGAAGACGATCGACAGTGTATGCCGCGCGACAGTGTGTGTGCGCAACCTGTTGCCATCTGCTAAGTGTACAGATCTGTCAGACGGCCGACGGGTGGTATAAATTTGCGCGGCGGGCCGGGCAGAGGTCAGTCACAGGGGGTCCACTCCCGCATATCTGGCAACTATCCAAATCTTCAGGTTAAAATAAGCCTATTTTCAAAGTTAATCGTCATTGAGATAATTTGATTATTTCATTATCATTTGAAAATAGCATTCTGTACTCAGTGTAAAGAACTTGAAATAACATGTAGTTATTGATTGAGGCTTATTTTCAAAAAACCTTTAAGAACTGGCATTGTTCTACACTCCCGCATATCTGGCAACTATGCATATCTTCAAGTTAATATTAGCCTATCTTCAAAGTTAATCATAATTGAGATAATTTTATTATTTCATTATCGTTTGAAAATAAAATTGTTTACTCAGTATAAAGAATTTGAAATAAGATTTTGTAGTTATTGATTGAGGCTTATTTACATAAAACCTTTAAGAACTGGTAGGGACGATGGACATACGAGGGTTTGTCAAAAGCATATTCCTCGCGCCGCAAAACAGACGACGTTACGCATGACGTACGAGGGTTTATCGAAAGTGGTTGCGTCGAAAATATAATTACTTCTGCCGGTATGTCGGTACTTACGGAGTGACAGAATATATGTACTTCCACTGTGCTAAGCGTTGTCTTGGACATTGGCGAATATTGGGATATACAATAAGTAGGTACCTATTGAAGACAATGTGTTAAAGTAGCCTATAATTGGTCTGTAGCTGGGCCAGATGTCTCAAGCACCGAACCATCATCCAACAAAGCGGCGGACTGAATGCGTCCACGGCGCTGAGTGTACAAGCGGCCGCTGAGTGTACTGCGCTTTTGCGGCGCTTGGTCATCTTGGTGAGTCGGAATCAGTGCCCCTCAGCGACGGGGCTGCATGGCAGCTGGGGTTTGCATGGTGCCAGGTATGCAACACCAGCATCTGTACGCGTCCATTTCTTGTAAACACTAATGCTATTTGTACTCTGTTTTGGACCTTGTTTTTGGACGTGAAAATAGGTCAGGGGCGGACTCCGTGCCACTGAAAATCGCGTATATTCTGGACGTTATCGCTGTTAAAAAAAACAATTATCGTTATCGTTTTATCGCTATCGCTGTTAATTTTGTGAAATTTTTTTATCGTTTATCGTTTATCGTTATCGCAAACCTTTCTTATCGTTTTATCGTTATCGCAGGTCCGAAAATTAGTTATCGCGGAAAGCACTGATCTTTTATAGGAATCTTTTGTCTCTGCTACAGGAGCAGTTAATGTGTGCTTGGATGCCACGGCTGGTAATTTGACACCTGCAAGTAAAAATATAAAATACCATGTCTAACTTGACTACGGACCTCAATCTGACATCAAGTTTGCCATTCCCAAGAGAACACTGCACTACCGAATTACAGACCTCAATGAGCTTTGACATGATGATCACATTGTCATTGATAAAAGGTGGCCTGAAAAGAGCATTAGCTTTTCCTCACTGACAAATCAGGCCAGGTAGATGTCACTCACAACCTGGTCCACTGGGTAGTTCTCCTGTCATCTTCACCCTCAAGTGTCTCCCTCAAGGAGATGCCATACCCCAGAATGTCCCTCCCAGTTTGCGTTTCAGACACGAACAGCTTCCACCCATTGCCAAAAAGATTACTCAGATGAGAACTTGATGTCTTCCTTGTTCTGACTTGAAACATTTATTTAACTCGTTGATAACTCAACACAATATATTATGAAATGTGAATGCAATTTGCACTTATTCCATCCCTTCCCTCCTGGAACATAATGTCCGACTGGACTCCCCCTCCCCAAACTACAGACCACACAGAGCGACGCGTAATTACTTCACTTGTATATTGCGCCACAAATATCCCCCGCACCACTTATAATTTGTTCGTCAAGAATTTATGCGCTTGAGAGCTTCGCCAGCGTCAATTTTAAAAATTGAATAGGCTAAGTCATTTAAATTTCGATTTTCACTTGATAAACCTCCTCAAAACACCCATATTGTGATTATTACTGAGCTAGATGGGACAAGAAATCAAATTCAATTCATCCGTGGAAAATAGCAAGATAATCCCAAATTGTACAATGTTCAACTGCAAATTGATGTAGGTTAGGGTTATCATAGTTAAAAATTAAAGTCAGGTTCATGTTCTGTACACCAATCTACATTATTTGAACGCCCCTCGCAAATGATTTACAAAAATAAAAAGTATGACCCATCCTAGGAAAACTGCGACGGGCAGCGCTTCCGGCGACTAGGGCCGCTGGCCGTAGAAATGACGTGACGCGCTAGTGTTCCCTGAGACAGTCATGTAGGTACACCGTAGTGTCATAACACCATGATCAGTCCACAGCATGAGATGGATGGAGAGATGACGTGAGGCGCCAGTGTTCCCTAAGACAGTCATGCAGGTACACCGCAGTGTTATAATTCCGTGACCAGTCCATAGCATGAGATGGATGGAGAGATGACGTGAGGCGCCAGTGTTCCCTGAGACAGTCATGTAGGTACACCGTAGTGTCATAATTCCGTGATCAGTCCATAGCATGAGATGGATTGAGAGATGACGTGAGGCGCCAGTGTTCCCTGAGACAGTCATGTAGGTACACCGCATTGTCATAACACCACGATCAGTCCATAGCATGAGATGGATGGACAGATGACGTGAGGCGCCAGTGTTCCCTAAGACAGTCATGCAGGTACACCGCAGTGTCATAATTCCGTGATCAGTCCATAGCATGAAATGGATTGAGAGATGACGTGAGGCGCCAGTGTTCCCTGAGACAGTCATGTAGGTACACCGTAGTGTCATAATTCCGTGATCAGTCCATAGCATGAGATGGATGGAGAGATGACGTGAGGCGCCAGTGTTCCCTGAGACAGTCATGTAGGTACACCATAGTGTCATTATTCCGTGATCAGTCCATAGCATGAGATGGATGGAGAGATGACGTGAGGCGCCAGTGTTCCCTAAGACAGTCATGCAGGTACACCGCAGTGTCATAATTCCGTGATCAGTCCATAGCATGAAATGGATTGAGCAATGGAACATTATAATTCCTACGGAACTTTTGAAAGTTATCGATAACCTGGCTGAAGAAGCGAGAGAGAAATGTCCACAAAATACTATTGAGTGCCCATGATATGTGTTGCCATGACGCAGAACGTTTGAGGAAGTGCGATAAAAGCAGCAAATAACAGTGATGGGGTGTTTGGCACTGTGATAGGGTGTTATATAACAGTGATGGGGTGATGACAGTGATGGGGTGTTTGGCACTGTGATAGGGTGTTATATAACAGTGATGGGGTGATGTCAGTGATGGGGTGTTTGGCACTTTCCTTGGCCGTTCGTTTTGTGAGCGCACACCTCCAGTTTGCGGGTGCATGTGGGACATACAAATAATGGGTGTTGTTTTGTATACTCTTGAGGAAACAAGTGCCCCCTCAATGCTTGCATGCTCCCCCAAATAATTTCAACTTTTAACATGAGCCTCTATGGAGTGTGCCCCCAATCCATTTTGGCTCGTCGATTTCCTCTATGTATTGTGCCCCCAATAATTTTTGAAACCAACGCCCATGCTACAAATATTTACAAAGTTACGACCCTGCGAGGAGGGAAAACATGAGCCGGAGCCTGGGTCCTGAATAGGTCCCCCGGGCAGTGTCAGAACCTTTCAGTTGCTGAGAGAGACCCTCGAACTGCATGGCTCTGAGGTTACGGAAGCTATGTGTAGCTCACAGTTCTTGGACGGTTATGAGTTCTATACAGTGGCGTACCTAAGATTTGCGCTAGGGGCAAACCGATTTTGAAGGGGCCCACCTACCCCCATTAAAATTTCCCCGGAATTCAACCACAATTTTTTTTTACGGGTCCCTTTTTCTTTTCTTTTTTATTATAATAATTAGTGACCTACTTAATTGTACTGTGGAGGGGCCCTATTTACCACCAGCGTTTCTCAGTCACCGGATTTCAACCCTAAGTTCTCCATTCTGTTCGAAGGTTTTTGGCATCCCTTGATAAGTCACCGCACACTGCTGCAAATACATCGTGCAAAGCACTATTTGCAAAAAAAAAAAATTCAGGTATTCCAATTAATTACGCCCGGTCGTCAAAACGCCATCGTTCGTGCACATGTGCACCGGCCTTGGGAATTCGTCGCATTCGCCACACTTCGTGTGATTCTTCGGTTTTTGCTGGGCTGCCTACGTTTTGCTTATTGCTGCCACATGATCTGGTCTTGTGCCATATTTGACGTATGGAATGCTTCGTATGATGGTTCGCTGGGAAAATCTGATGAATTCAATTTGATGATTAGTTCTCTTCTTCCCAAATTTTATGGTGATGAAGAAATCCAGAGACCCGCTGAGCTTTGATGTACCTCATCTCCTAGGTTAAACACGCCCCCAGATTGGCTACCAAACCGAGGCCCTAGCTGGGTGTTCTTTTTTGGACCGATTGCGTTTTTATTCGTTTACGGATGTGTTATAGGGCTCCAGCCAATTTTTGCTAGGGGCCCAGCACATTTTTGAGACCTCTGTTCTTTTTTTAATAGTTTTGTTGCTTTTTTGTGTACCGACGATGCCTTTGATGTACCGACGCGTTTTCGAAGACCCCGATGTGTAAATTTAGTGCCCGGAATTTATGTTCCTATTTAGGGCCATGTCGTTTTTGAGGGTCCAGCTCGTTTTTAGGAACCATACGGTCTCATGTCCAGGATGTCCTTTGAATGCCTCCGTTGTGCTTTTTTAGAGCTCCAGAATTTAATTTAGAGTTACAACTCGTGTTTTAGGGTCCTGCCGCCTTTTGCGAGACTCGGTAAGATTTGGAGGGCCCGGTGCATTTTCGGCCTCCCGTTGTGTTCTTGGCGTCCCATTGTGTTTATATGGGACTCTTGGCGCACATTTGTGGGACCACAGCAAGATTTTGGGGCCTCAGGTATGATTTCTTGGGGTCCCGGCGCAACGTTTCGGTCCCAGGCGCGTGGTTTCGGGGAACCAGACGTCAGTATTCTGGGCTTGGCGCAATTTTTGGTGACTTCTT
The DNA here is from genome assembly GCA_034440615.1 of Ashinkailepas kermadecensis. NCBI lineage: Eukaryota > Metazoa > Arthropoda > Thecostraca > Neolepadidae > Ashinkailepas > Ashinkailepas kermadecensis. The sequence continues at coordinate 290,701 of JAOTOM010004982.1, forward strand.
TTTTAAAGTCCGAGTCCCGGCCTTATTTTTTCGGCATTTTCCTCTTTGGTGCGCCACTGCGGCTGCTGAACGAGTTTTTTTTTATCAGCCGATGGCACCCTTTAGAGTAGAAACGCCCTTCGGATGACTTTCTTTCGGGGCATATTCTGAATTTTCCGGTGCTCGTGTCGATTCGATGGAGTCTCTTTGTGATATTTAGGGTCGAGCTCTATTTTTTTGTAAGCCCCCTGCGCTATATTTTTGGCCCCGGTGCGATGCTTCGGACTCCCGGTGCGTTTTTGTCAGTCCCCCAACACGCTTCTTGGCCCAACGCGCTTTTGGAGGTTTTTGATGCAATTTGTGTGGCCACAGAGTGACATTCCGGGTAGGAATTGATTTTTGCGAAGTCAGCTCCAACTTGTGGAGCTCCGGCGAAACATTTTGCGCCTCCAGTGTGATTTTCAAGGGCAACGACGCGACGTTTTTTGGGTTTAAGTGATATTTGTTGGGGCCCCGTCATTTGTTAGGATCCCTATCGCGAGTTTTAGTGATCTCGACACGACTTTGGCGGCTCAACACGTTTTGGGGGCTGTCGGAGCGATTTTGGGACCCAAGGTGATTTTCCATGTCCGGGCTGTTTTTTCCGTTGCCCTGGTTTAATTTTTTTGGGTGGTTCCCTTGAGACTTTTGAAGCTCTGGTGCGATCTGTCGAGGCCCTGGCGTGATTTTCCGTGGTCTGGGGCGACTTTTTGTTACCCTCAGGTTCAGTTTGGTTTTCAGGGGCCCTGTCCGACTTTTTGGGGTCCCCGCCGTGATTTTCAAGAACCCCGACACGACCTTTTTTGGGCTCCCAGTATGATATTCAGGGCCCAGGTGCGAACTTGTGGGACCGTCAACGTGACTTTCAAGTACCACGGTCGACTTTTTGGAAGGCCTGCTTGACTTTCAGGGGCTCGGCCTGACATTTTGGGCCCCCAGCGTCATTTTCAGGGACCTGGAAATACTTTTTGGGTCTCAAGCTTGAATTTCAGTGGCCCGGCCAGAACTTTTCAGTCCCCAGTGTAATTTTATATGGACCGCCGAGACTTTTCTGGGTTCCAGCACGACTTTTTGAGGGCCCCAGTGGTTTTCAGGGGTCCGGTCTCATTTTTTTGGAGCCCCAGCGTCATTTTTAAGGGCCATGGAACGATTTTTGGTTCCTCAATGTGATTTTCTGTGGCCTTGGTTCAATTTTGTGGCCATCAGCTTCATTTTCAGGGGCCCCTGCGTTACATTTTGGCTCCCCAGTGTCATTTTTAGGGGCCCAAATCTGACATTTGGGGGACCCGATGCGATTTTTGAGGCCCCAGCGGAATTTTTTAGGAGCCTGGTGTAATTTTTCCGAACCCAGGCGCGATTCTTGGGGGCCTTGCAACCTCTCAGGGCTTCGGCTGAAAATCCGTTGAGCGGGGGATTGGGGTGTGTACTGCAGCATACTGAAGGGGTGCCAAGGGGATCATGTCCCCATTGCCTCCATCGTGTATCCTCTCCTGACGCATGCTAACATTCTTCGTGTATATGTATTAGTTTTCCGTGGCCCCGTGCGCGTTTATTGTACCATATATTTTCGGACATTTGAGTCATCTCAATAATTTTCATAAAGCGATACATCTGTTATGAAAGCAAATACCGCATACAATTAAGCTTCAAGGAGGAGACAAAAAAGGTCCTTTGCATTGGCGCTGGGGTTGCTTATAGTTCAGAATTTCAGTATACTTCAATTTCTTCTGCATTCGTGAATGTTCTAGCGTAAATGTGAGGTGCAGTTAGAGAAGCGGAGTTTCTTTCATGCGATATGAATGCAATAGTATTCTAGTGAAGTATTAATGATATGATGATACCGAAAGTCTCTTTCGATAATATAGCTCATATTCTGTTTAGGTCATCCGGTCGAAAATAAACTGCACCCAATCTCGTCAAGAATGAATGATAATTACCAATTAGACCATCATAATGACAATCAAAGACTACCAAAGCAATGCTCGCGGTGTGTGTCTCCAAAGAGAAGGCCTAGACACATGGATGCAAACTTGCAACTTCGACATCGCTTCCACCCGAGCACAAAAATCGTCCGAGCACTCGGCCAGTTTCATCTGCCCCTCGTTTCGCCGACGGCAGTGTCAGCGCCGTGACCGCCACATCACGTGCCCCTGTTGCCAGGCGGCAGTGTCAGCGCCGTGACCGCCACATCACGTGCCCCTGTTGCCAGGCGGTTGTGTCAGTGCCGTGACCGCCACATCACGTGCCCCTGTTGCCAGGCGGTAGTGTCAGCGCCGTGACCGCCACATCACGTGCCCCTGTTGCCAGGCGGTAGTGTCAGCGCGTGACCGCCACATCACGTGCCCCTGTTGCCAGGCGGCAGTGTCAGCGCCGTGACCGCCACATCACGTGCCCCTGTTGCCAGGCGGCAGTGTCAGCGCCGTGACCGCCACATCACGTGCCCCTGTTGCCAGGCGGTAGTGTCAGCGCCGTGACCGCCACATCACGTGCCCCTGTTGCCAGGCGGCAGTGTCAGCGCCGTGACCGCCACATCACGTGCCCCTGTTGCCAGGCGGCAGTGTCAGCGCCGTGACCGCCACATCACGTGCCCCTGTTGCCAGGCGGCAGTGTCAGCGCCGTGACCGCCACATCACGTGCCCCTGTTGCCAGGCGGCAGTGTCAGCGCCGTGACCGCCACATCACGTGCCCCTGTTGCCAGGCGGCAGTGTCAGCGCCGTGACCGCCACATCACGTGCCCCTGTTGCCAGGCGGTAGCAGGCGGCCGGGAGACGGACACTTGGATGCAGCACGTGTAGCTGCGTGGCTTCACATACACTGGGCAGCGGGAGCGGGTACTGACCGTCTGCTCCGGGGCGCCAGGGCCGCTCCTTGTGGCCTCGCTTAAACGGACTGTGTGCCCTGGACTGTTTTTGGACAGCTTCTTGCAACAAGGTTGGCTCAAGGCCTCGTTTGGAGTTACTGGTCTTTGCCATTTCATAGGAAGGAGTTCTGAGAGCAAGCAGCTTTCGATTTGCGGCGACAGTTAAACTGTGTATGTATGTCCCTACCATCAATATCATACAGTTATCAAGCAACATTTTGTGAATTACGAGTCGGAAACTTGTATGCCATTTCGGCTTCCCTGTTGCAGGGCACACAAGATGTTACTTGTACATGCTGGGGTACAAAACCCATATGGTGTGTATGCCGATAATCAATTCGAACACACGCGTGTCCGAAGGTATTCACGATAGACACTACCAGGGAGTACTACAATTGGTACTTTGGATGTACTATGTCTAATAGCAATCCTTTGGAACCTTGGGCCGAAAGAGGTGCAAAATTGGTACCCCACATAACAAAAAATGACGCAGTTGACATATTTTCTGTCATTTTGTTGTAACCTGACTGGTCATAATGACACTTTGCATTATTTTTTGTATCTTCTAAAAAAATAGTTTCAAGCAGCATTATAAAAGTGCTTATTATAGGACTAAGCCATAGCAGTGATGCAACATCCACGGAATTAGTTAGTCAACTCTTTTTCATTTCGTTTGAGTGCAGGTGACAGCAAAGCCAAGTCCAGCACCCACGTTCAGCGTATTGCGCTCGCTAGAATGTGTTCAGTTCATGCTGATGCATCTAATAAATGAGATTCTGCGAGGAATGTAGCAAGCTTCCTCCATGCACAATATAACAGAAGTCTACCGAGATAAAAGTTGTGTCCATGACAGGGTTAATGAATACTTCCCTCACTTTTTTTTCTGGAAACGGCAACTTTTCCGAAATGGTGAGCAAACCTGTCCTGAACCTGCAAACCTGAAACATCGGATGAGCTGAATCGAACGCAGCGTCATAATTTACAAACTTAGGATGAACCCGATACGTTTTTGTGTCGTTTTAGGCCTTGCGATTTTCGCATGTCAAGAAGAAATTCCGTGCTGCTTCATTTGGAGTGGAAACTGATAATTAGTGCACAGCAAATACTTCAACAGATACTTCAACTCTATACTCGTGAAGGGTAGATTCCTTTCACCGTTTCCACCTCTCTTGCGTGCGCTATGTCCGAAGCATTTGACCCAGAGCTCTGAATTTGGATGACTTTTTCTAACTTTCCTTGTGAACCAGGCATTAGTCGGGTTAATCAGCCGCGCTCCATTGACACGGGGGACAAATATCGCTCACTGCTTATCTCAGGAATGACTGGGCTCAGTTTAAAAATTAAAATGGCGATCGATAGCGCCGTGTGCCGTGCGATCCCAGACAACATAGGCAATTGTGTGCTGAGTGCATATTAAGGCCGTCCCGTGGCGGCGACCTTCCCGGCCGCCGCTGCGGTTCGGCGCCACGCCGCGCTGGTGCGGCGCCGAGGTACACTTCAAGTCATTACTCAGCAATTTCACAGATAATTGCTTAACGTTTGGAACAGACCTTCGATAAACGTCCATGGATACACATTTCGAGAGTGCTTTTTATCCATATTGTTATTTAACATACCGATATTTCGAAGTGAAGTATTAAAACAAAATATATCTTCTCAAAGTCTCGCTTGCGTTTACAAACATGAAATAGCTTGATTCCTTCGGTTTCCATGTCACTTTGCGTCGATGCGTTTTTGTCAAAATCGGGAAGCGAGACGTCACGATAACGTCGCCTCACACGCCTCACTTATCACGGTCTCATAGCTATTTCTTTGGAAACAATTGTTCAATGAATCAAATGACAGGTATTGAAAATTTCGTGGAAATATCTGGACACGTATTTAAGCTGTCGCGAATACTCGACAGGGGGCAGATTTAAGCTCATGGAAAGATGGATGCCTTAGGCCATGCACAGAACATGAAGCATTTAAACGTGGTCATATGGATAAAACACAGCCATCTGTTCCAGGGCATGGCTTGCTTATAACCTACGCATTAGCTGCCAGGCTCCCATTGAATAGACTCGGACAGCTTCGCAGTGTCTCGTGTTTAGTCGTGCATTAGTGGGGAGGGGCAGTCCAATACCGGGAAGTGGACAAATGGACGCCTCAACACTACATCCAACTATGACATGGAGACGAACGACGGTCCGCAATGCTTGCAGTGGTTTGGTGCCATCGGACGTCATTGGAGGCACGTGATAGTTTGTTCCCCATTTATTTCCTCGGATCATCTTAGGGTAGCATCTATAAGCTACGTACCATAATGCGTGTACACGCATACCATGCAGTTCAAGTGTGTCATTTAATCCCAAGTTGAATGAACCATCAGCACAAAAAAAAACGGAATCAGCGGAACTTGTTACAAGGTAGTTGGTTAGTTGGCTCCCAAGTGCGATTAAATGGACCCGATGTTGTTAAGAGCGCCACATAATTTCTTCAGATTTGGGGCGTTTCAAGTTGATGTACGCTGAGCCATGCGAAGAATAAGCAATTTAACCCATCATATTTTCGAGAACTGATTAGACTGATCGTCTCTCATGACGCCAATGTAGGGCATATACACACAACCAATACAGTACTGAATGAATATCCTGCTACAAATGCACGATGCATATACACAACCAGTATAGTACTGAATGAATCTCCTGGTACGAACGTAGGGTATGCATACACAGCCAAAACAGTAATCGATATTTTTGTATGTTTGATTTATTTCTAGGGTAAATACCTATGCAACAATTGCGTATGGAACCTTTTCTCGGACATGGTTCATCTTAGACAAATCTACCGGAATGAATGGTATTCTTCGCGGTGTAGAATTGCCTAAAGGTGAAGAGAATGTAGGGTGGTCCAATTTCAAACATAATCGTTGCACATATATGCCCACCTGTTCTCCTAATCGTTCCTTGAATGCATCATTGGTGGTAATGTTCGAAAGCCTCGTACTACGTGAGAATTTAGCCTGTTTGATGAAATTTGGCATATTTTTTTTGGTCGGAAATTGAGGTCATGATTGGCAAGTATTGGTACCTATGGCCTTGACCTTGAACTGATATATAGCATTTGGGAAAATATGTTTGTTATTCGAAACGGGTCAGCTGAATTCTAGTATAAGTTTTTGCAGACCCACAAGCTACAAGTCACTTTTTCAGTTACACCGATGTCGCCTGCACATACTGCCTGGGTATTTCAGGACATCAAGGGCAATGGCGTCGCCACTAAATTCTTCCAGGGGTGGGGGCAATGTTGAAAGGGGGCCTCCTGCTCCCCGAAAGGGGGCCTCCATTGTGTTAAGGCCTCCTATTGTTTTTTTAGGATCTTATTATGGTTCGGGAATGAGAAACATGATTTCATATTCATTCTTGTTTGTTTTTGGCATGGTGCATCATTTGTAAATGATGCATTTTGCGTAAACGCAAAACGTAATAGCAATAATCTTTTTTTTCGCCGAGAACTGAGCCATAACAGGGTATAAGTAAGAAATATGTGGATAAATACCTTAGTGCCAAAACAAACCTAATACATTCTTAATACATTCTCAATCAGAAAAATATTCCCGCTGGCCTCTAGATTGCAGCGAGCAAGCGATGCTGGTGCTAAGCATATCTTAAAGATATCTCCCATTGATCAACCCACTTTTATATCCTCCAAGTCTAACTGAACATAGCTAGATCCATCACTACTCTTAGTCATTCCCACCAGCTTGATGTTATAAGCAAGCTTAAACAATCATTTATCAGTCCTAGGACGACAATTTCGCGAAGGTAACAATGAGAAGTGGATTGAATTGGTTTTCTGATCGCCATCATATGGATTTATTGATTTTTATAACATTTGGTGCAGGCTGCAAGACACCTGGCACACCAGCTAAAATAATAAATTATCAGCGAATAAATTCACGGCAAGAACAAGCATTGATCAACTATGCATAAATGACAATGCAGCAATGGAACAATGGCAATGCATAAATAATGCAAAACCTTCAAATTCCACCCCGTTACGCTTATGTTTTTCGCTTTGCTGTACCGTTTTGTAAATGACGTTGTTGAGAAGGTATTGAGGCTAGGAAGCCCTAATCATGCAGGCTGTAATCACAGAAAACAAGTTTGTAGGAAGAAAATGCATTTAAATATATCATTCACCCCATTCTATTTGTGGCATAGATGTTGTTTTGTATGCTTGCGAGGGGGAATTTGCCCCCTCAATGTTGGCTTTGCCCCATGGGCGTATATTTCTGAAAATCATTGAGGGATCAGTGACGTACCTATATTTACGTCAAGGGGAGGTAGGGAAACGGATTTGGAGGGGGCCCACCTACCCCCCATTAAAAAAGTCCTCGGATTTAGACCACTATTTTGTCGAAGGGAACCTTTTGAAAATAAATAATTAGTACCAACCGAATTGTCCTGTGGAGGGGCCTAATCTACCACTACCTGCTGATTCCTCGGATTTCAACCCTAACTCCCCGACCATGTTCCAAGGTTTTCTTTTGGTATCCCTTGATAAGTCACCTCACATTGCTGAAATTACACCTACACAAAACACTAAAAAATGTAAAATTTCCCAATTTCGGACATTCCAGTTCCTAGCGCCCGGTCGCCACTACGGCAACGTTCGTGCACGTGCACACACATTTTGCGCATTCGGCGCATTTGTCACACTTCGTGCGATGCTACGGTTTCTGCCAGGCCTCCTACCTTTTGCTAATTGCTGCCACATGATAGACTTGCGCCATATTTGACGTGATCGAATACTTCATATTGGCGTTTGCTGCGAACATTCGATTAACTAAATTCGATCATTAGTTCCCTACTTCACACATTTTCTGGTGGTTAAGAAATGCGGATACCCTCTGAGCTTTGATGCATCTAATATCTTTGCTTAAATATGCTCCCAGATTGGCAACCGAACCGAGACCTTGCCTCAGTGTTCTTTTTTTCGATCCGTTGCGTCTTTCTTCGTCTACGGATGTGTCTCAGGGCAACAATCCAAAACACATTTTCGAATGTGTTTTGGAATGCAGTTTTTTTTTGTTCGGGCCAAACATATTTTCGAAACCCCTGCTCATTTTGGGGTTTTCTTGCTTTTTTGTGCATCGAGGATTTTTTTTAATATGTCAGGGCGTTTTCGAAGATCCCGATGTATTTATTTAGTGTCCGATCTTTTTGTTCGTTTTGGGACCATGTTGCTTATTGCGGCCCCATATTCTTGTTCAGGCCCTTGTGCGGTCTCATGGCCTCTGTGGGCCTTCGGAGCTTCAGGTGCATTTTTTTTAGAGCTCCCGGTATGTTTATTTAGGGCTGCAACACCTGTTGTAAGGCCCTGTCGCTTTTAGGAGACTGTGCGCTTTGCAGGGCCAGTGTCATTTTCGGCCCCCGCTATGCTCCGCTGTGTTCCGATGTGGTTCCGTTATGTTTATTTGGGTCTTCTGACGCACATTTGTGTGCCCCAGTACGATTTCGTGGCTTCGGTGCGGTGTTTCTGGGTCCCAGTGCGACTTATCTCGCCCAGGTGCGTGGTTCCGGGGACCCAACGTCAGTTTTATGGGCTCAACGCGACTTTTGCGGACCTTTTCTGTTTGTTTTTTATGTCCGAATCACGGTCTGATTTTTCGAACCCCTGGCGCCATGTTTTTGTATCCCACCGCGATTTGTCGAGCTCCGGTACTGGTGATATGTTTGGTGCTTAGAGCCATTTTCCTGACCCGGACATTTACTTTTTGGAATCATTCTTATTTTGGAGGGCTCCAGCTTGATTTTGTTCGGATATCGATGCGATTTTTGGTGTCACACTGTGCTTATGTGGCCCTAGACGCCAATTTTTGGGAGTCCCGACGAATTCTTTTTGGTGAATTTTGGTGAATTGAATTTTTGGTGCCCAGACCAAATATTTGGGATTACCGATGGGAATGGTGGGTCCCGAGCGGAATATTTGGGGGTACCGGTTCGAGGTTGCGGGGCGCGTTGTACTTAGTTGTGGCCCCAACGCGATTTTGGCGGTTCCTGTTGCAAATTGTCGGGTCTCGGAGCGAGTTTTCTGGGGCCCGCCGTATTTATTTGGAGACCCCTGCGCGAATTCTGGTGGACCGATGCGAATTTCGGTGGCCCCAACACGACATTTGGGGGCCCCGGCACGATTCTTGGGAGTTTTTCCCTCTCAGAAGGCAGGGGGAATTTGCCCCTTTGATATGCCACTGCGGCCACCGAAGGAGTTTTTTTTTCAGCCGATGGCACCTTTCGGAGTATAAAAGCCCTCCGGGTAATTTTTTTCCGGACATGTTCATAATTTTCCGGTGCTGGAGTCGATTCGATCGAGTCTCTGTGTGAACTTTTGGACATCGAGTTCTATTTTTTTAAAGGTCCTTATGTGATATTTTTAGTCCCGGTACGATTCTTCTGTCTCCCGGTGCGATTTTTTTTCCGTGCCCTGACACGCTTTTTTCCAGTGTCCAACGGGTTTTTGGGGGACTTTAACCCGATTTTTTAGGCCACATAGTGACATTCCGGTTGAGAATTGATTTTTGGGGCAACTGCAAGTTTTGGGGCCCCGGCACGACCTTGTGGGACCCCAGTGTGATTTTTCAAGGGCTGCGACAGGATTTTTTTTTAATCCAATGTGATCTCTTGGGCCCGACGTCATTTGCTTGGATCCCTAGCGCGAGTTTTAGTGGCCTCGACACTTTTGGGGGCCCAATACGTTTTGGGTGCTTTTGGCGTCATTGTTGGGCTCCAGAATGATTATCCATGTCCGGATTGTTTTTCGTTGCCCAGGCTTCATTGGTTTTGGTCCCAAGGAGACTGTTGGGGCACGGTACGATCTGTTGTGCCCCTAACGTGATTTTCATGATCTGGGCGTGACTTTTTGGTACCCCAGGTTCAGCGTGATTTTCAGGGCTGGATCTTTTGGGGTCAATATCGTGATTTTCAAGTATCCCAGCACGACTCCTACTATTTCTTAGGGGCTTCTTGTTACAAATTATAGGCCTCCTCTCGCGTCCTAAGGGTCTCGTCTCATTTCCTGGAGCCACTTTGCCGGTCTTGGATGTCTCCTCGTGTGTCCTACCCTCTTCCATATTCAATGGTCTTCCTCTCCCGTCTTGGAGGGGCTCCTCTTACATCCTGGGGCCCCTTTAACATGGTATGGGGTTGTCCCAGGGGCTCTCATGTTCCAGGGGCATTCTCTGCCAAATTAGGTGCCTCCTGCCACGCCTCGTGGGCCTCCTCCTTTCGTCCTGGCAAAGCCCGATCTGTCTTGAGGGGATCTTGAATTTTGGAAACCTCACCTCCTTCCATACCTGCTACTATTCCCATCATTAGTCCTCCTCTCATTTCCTGGGAACTTCTTCCGGTCTTCGGGGCCTCATTCGGTCCTGGCGACCTCCTACTGCTTCTTGAGGGACTCCTCTCGAGTCCGGCAGGGGCCTCTTTTTCTCTTCTAGAGGCTTTCTTTTTCAAATTAGGGGCCTCCTCTCATGTTTTAGGGGCCTCCTGCTCTGCGTGTTGATTCGATATTTGCCTATCTTAAGGGTGGCCTCTTATCTCCTGGTGGACTCCTCTTCTCTCCCAGGTGCCTCCTCTTCCAAATTACAGACAATTTCTATTCCGTCTGGGAGCCATGTTTCTTATCCAATGGTCTTTCTTTCCTATTTTAGGGACCTCCTCGTTCATCATGGGGTCTCATTTCAGATCTTGTGTCTTGCTCTTCCGAATTAGGTGCCCCCTGCTACGTCCCTGGATCATCCTTTGCTATCTTGGTGGAAACTTAGCTGTTTTGGGGCCTGCTTTTGCGTCTCCTAAACCTCATTTCATATCCACTGGCTTTCTATTCCGTTTTAGGGCCTCCTCTCATTTTCTGGGGCATCCCTTCCCGTATTGAGGCCTCTTTTGCAATCTTGGGGATTTCGTGCCAATTGTTGGCACTCTCTTGATTTCTGGGGCCTCCTACCCTCTCCTAGGTGACTTCTTTTTCAAATTAGGGGCATCCTCTCACGTCTTGGAGGCCTCCTCATCTGTGTTTGGAGCCTCATTATCCTCTTAACAGGATGCTTTTGCGTCCTAGTCCTAAATCGTCTCTCCTAGAGTTTTCCTCTTCAAAAATATGTTCCTCATCTGGCTGGTCTCAGCGGCCTTCTCTCATTCCTGCGGAGACCTTGTTACCCACGTTGCGGCCCTCTTGCGTCCGGAGAAATCTCTCCTGTCATATGACCTTATTTTCTATTGTAGGGGCCCCCTCTTCCATCTTGAGGGCCTCGTTTTCCAAATTAAGAATATACTGCCACCCATCGGAAGCATTCTCGTCTAACCTGGGTGACTTCTTGCCCGTCTCGGTGCCATCCTTTTCGTCCTGGAGGCCTCCTCCCAATATCTGTCCTACGTCTCTTATAGGGATCTGATTAGATTTCCTGGGAGCCTCGTTTCCAGTCTTGGGGCCTCCTTGGCAGCATGATCTGTCCCGTCGGCCTCCTTGCTCACCTTTTTTTTCCTATGCATTTCCGGATAGGGGCGTCCTAAATTCCAGCCCCCCCAGTTTCATGGTAGTGGGGTGGGGGGGGGGTGCGACTGCCCACTCTGCCCCCCCCGGTGACGACGCCCCTGATCAAGGGTCATTTTATTGCTCATTAAATGATTTGAGTCTGAACACAACGCTTTTGCCGATCACTGCCATTTATGACCCTTCGTCCTCCATCAGTAGTGCTACTAAAGGGTGGCGAAAAATGATATAAAGGTGGGTTAGGGATGAAGGAAGAAGAAAGTGAAGAATGCCGAATGGTGACCCTTCTGAACTAAATACAACACGTTAGCGACTACGAGGTAACATGTGAAGAGTAATGCTACCATAGACATGCCAAAGGCTACCTGCGCCTGCTCCATTATTGGTAAA